>PVJA010024777.1:0-21945 GCA_004027025.1 Myocastor coypus
ATTTTTTTTTCCTCATTTGTTCTTTATGCTCTTCTCTGTGTGGAGAGAAGTATTCTCTATGACTGTTGGTTGCTTCTGTCCCTCTGGTCTTTGCTGAGAGGACTGAGCCCACGGAACCCTTGGTCATGAAGACCTTCATGCTGCCTCCCTTGTGTTTCAGCCATGAGGGCTCTGGGATCTTTGGCCATCTTTCAGTCATATTCACGGCTCTCTCTTAGGGGTGTAGAGACAGCTACTTCTTCTAGGGCACCACCTTGCAGGTGCTTGAGACTATTAACTTCACCTCATTTTAGCTCTTATTGTTCAGACTGGAACCCAGGGAGGAGCCGGGCAAAGCTCCTTCCTAGTTCTTCTCTTACTACCTTCCCCATGGCCATCCACATCTCTTTGCCATGGCAACAAAACTCATCCTGAGGCATTAGGCACTACTGTCCTGGTGGTGTAGACTTCATAGAGCAAGTCCTTCAGTGTTCTGGCTTTTTCTACTCATCGTCCAGCTTTTAACACTTTTATACAAAATTCTGGACTATATCAAATCTCATTAGCTTTCAGGATGAAAGAGACCTCTGCTATCTTTGCTTTTCTTCACTTAAATTGTGCCCTGATTTCTTTAGGGCAGAGATAGTGAGCCTTTTAGAGCTTTCAATGACAAAAACAGTCCAGGCACCCATTACTGCTCTAGGGCAAATAAATGTG
Source organism: Myocastor coypus (assembly GCA_004027025.1). Classification (NCBI taxonomy): domain Eukaryota; kingdom Metazoa; phylum Chordata; class Mammalia; order Rodentia; family Myocastoridae; genus Myocastor; species Myocastor coypus. The sequence goes on from PVJA010024777.1 coordinate 697, forward strand.
CCATCTATGGGGCTATGCATATTGTTCACCCATAGAGAGATTAGTTACTAGGATTAACAAGCAAAATCTTGCTTGCTTATGATCCCTCCACAGATATTTAAATGTAAAATTTGTAAATATAAATATACAACATATATAAATATAACACACATCATAATATGTGATTTTATATTTTATTTATAATTTGTACGAGACATATAAATGTACATGATTTTTATGTTTCCTTCTAGTAGATAAATGTCTCCAGGAGAACCTGGGCCAGAATAATGGCAATCAGAGTGGAATGAAGCAGAAGGGTGAGTTAGTAGAGGTATTTCAGAATTCTTGCATCTTGGTTGCAGTATGAAGACAGACACTATCTACAGTCAGGTCTCCATATCTGCAGGTTCTTCACTTATGGAGTCAACTAGTAAGGTTCAGAATTACAAAAAAAAAAAAAAAAGGTCGAAAAAGGTAGCACTCATTCTTCTGAATATGTACAGAGTTTATTTCTTGGCATTGGTCTTCAGTGAGACACTATAACAACCTAATATAGCATTTGAACTGTGTTAGGTATTATAAATAACCCAGAATACGTGGGAAGGTATGAATAGGTTATATGTAAATACTATACCATTTCATGTAAAGTATTTGAACATCAACTGATTTTGGTTGGGCTTCTTAGATATTCCCCAGGCATGCTGATGGGCAGCCATACATTATCAGGAATTTTTTTTTTTTTTTTTTTATTAAGGAGACCAGAGAGAACTTAATGATTCATCGGCTTTCACTTGAAGGTTGAGATTCTGTGAAGGCAAACACCATCCTTTGCTGTTGGCTGGAGAAATGGTGTTGGAGTTGAGTGAATTTTCAAGGTTTCAGAAGTTTTCCATGCATTCTAGTCTGCCATGGTTTGAATGTTGGTACCCTCTAAAATTCATGCTGAGATGTCATTGCTGTTATAACAGTATTAGCAGGTGGGACATCTAAGAGGTGATTAGGCCATGAGAACTCTGCCCTCATCAGTGAGGTTAGTGCCAATAAAGGAGGGCACATCCATCTCCTTTGGCCTTTTCTCCTCTTTCACTCTTCTGCCATGTGAGGACAGCCTTCCTTCAAAGAATGTAGTATTTGAAGTTCTATCATGGAACCAAATGAACACCAAGCCCTTACCAGGCATCAGACCTTCTGTTGACTTGATCTTGTGCTTCTCAGTCTTCAGAACAATAAGAAATAATTTCTATTTTTTATGGGCATTTTGTGACAGTAGCACAAAGTAGACTATGACATAATTGAGTTAAATTCATTTCAACGAAGTATTTATTGGATGTATACGTGCGAAATTCTGAATAAAGTGTTTCAGAGAATTCAGAGATGACAGAAATATAACCCCTTATTCTGCTGCAAGTCATACAGTAGGGACTGTGTTTAAATTACTGTACTTCTTATGAAGGTTTTGTAAAACCTCAAAGTGCTATGATCAGAGAAGAACTTTATAAATTACAGTTGTATAACTTAATGATCTTAACTAATGGAAATATAATTGTATACGACCTGGACAATATCAGGGAACCAACAAGGTACAAGGTCCAAAACCATAAAACAATTAAGTTAGAATTAAATGTACAGTTAAATTACAAATAGAAAAGAAAATTGCAATGCTACTTGTGCAGAGGCAGCAGTAATATTTGCATGCTCACATCTTCTGCTGGCAGTATGAATTTAAACCGTCTTCTTGGGAGATCTCTTGTCAATCATAGGTCAAAATTCTTAAATGTGTTTTACCCAAGGAAATTATTTGATAAATATACAAGAACACATTGATAAAGCTTTTTTTAAAAATTATGTATTTGATATAGGATCTCACTATCAGCTTAGACTCATAGTGACCCTCCTGTTTTCAGCCTCCCCAGTGCTGAGATTACAGGCATGTGCTACCGTGCCTGGACTTGGTTGCCCGCTCAGCACACCCCAGGGGCAGGGATGGCACAGCATGCAGAACTGAGAATTGAACCCTGGTCCCTGTGCTTGCCAAAGCAGGCACTTCGTCTGCTGAGCTATCTTGCTGGCCCTCATAGAACCTCTGTTGCAACAAAATTGTTTTAAAAGTTAACTAAGTTGTATAATATCATGACAGACATCTACCTACTGATTTGGACTTCTGAAAACTTTCCTCAGAATCATCCATCTCTTTCTACTCAGTGGAGTTGGGGCTACTGTATTGCTGTGTAGTAGGTGAGAGTCCGTATGTTTAATTTGAACATTTTCTGGAAAATTGAGAAAACTGCAAGAGCAGAACAGTGTATATACAAGGAGAAAGACAACAGGCTGTGTGTGTGTGGCTGCATCAAGAACTATTGACAGCCTTTTTGCTGTGTGATGGATCAGAGAATTAGGGAACCATACATACTAGAGAAAAATGTAGCAGGTCTAGTCAGTCCTGGTTGTTTAATAGTCTATACTTCTTGTTTGTTCCAGAAGTTTAAGTATTCTCTTGCTTCAATGCCTCAGAGAAATCTAACAATAGCTCAATAATATTCCTTTATGTAAACATGCTGCATAGGATAATGCCTACACATACCCTTGTGAAAGTATACAACAGGTTATGTCCCTTGGAAAGGGAGATGAGAGATAAAAGCATAGTGCTCTGTGTTTCATACCATTTACAAAGATTGGTTCTACAAAACCCTGGAGGAATCTCCTGGAGAATAAAATTACCAGACTAGTACTAGGATCAGGTGTCTGGCTTGTGAGGACTTCAGTTGCACGGCCTAGTGAGAAGGATTCAGCCTTAAGAGAAATAAATCTGAAGATATGAGGGTTTGAATAGGGAAAAGGACAATTTCTCTTCATCCAAAGAAAGGAGCTGTGCAGAATAATTGGGAGTAGATTAAGATAATAATATATTTGCTTAAATGTGAAGGTTCCTACAAATGTTTACTTGAGCCAAATAATACAGTTATTTAATTTAATTTTAATAGGAGTTCAGAAACAAAGAAAACAAATATATTGGCATATGTATCTTGGGCAACATACAAAGCAAAAATGGTTTTTAAAAATTGGCTAGAAAGCCCAAACAAAATATAGCAGATCTAGAATGTTTATCTAAATGTAAACATATTCTAAAGAATAAAATTTAGAAAGAACTTTGAGAAAAGTAAAGTTTAAAGTATGGAAAGTTTAAGAAGCAAAGGTTCATTTTGTTAATCAACCCTCTGGATTAAGTTTTATTGTTATCATGTCCAGTTCCATTGAAAATAAATGTATTTATTTAACAAGATAAGCTAATATGTCAAGTGCCTTAGAAAACCATGGGAAGTATAAATGTTCTACTGGACCGAGGATGTTTGCCTGTAGCAATACCTGCCTTGGAGCTCCTAGCCAGATCTGGATATATTCAATGAGACAAAGCAGAGAAACATACATAAGCATCGGTTTTATCAGATTACTACGATCGTTAAATCTTTGGCTCTCCTAGAACTTCAAAATTGGCAAAAGAACAAAGTTAGAATTTAGCACTGCTCCTATTTTTAATCAGTCATGTGTTCAAAACACATTAATAGCGTACCAGCTCTTTAAAATAAGTGTGCTTGGCTAAGAAACAGGACATTATGTTTCTAAAACAAAACATTTCCCCAAATATCTTCTTTCATAAAGATAATTCATGTGATGATTTTTATTACAGGGTAACAATAGATGTGATATTGACTAAAAATATGAAGTTAGGAAATATAAAATGAGATGTTTGACTTTGCTACATTTGATCCTTTTTTGTTCTAGGTACTATTTTCATTGGAAGCCTGCTGTATGTGTATGGGAGGGACTCACCCCTCCTTCCTAAATCAAGTAACAGATTCAGAGTGAAATTTCTAGGTTTGAATTAAAACAGGGAGGAAAAATATAGGCAAGGGTTGCCATATTTCATTCTTAGAAAACAAAGCATATTTCCTAGTGCAAGATCAGGAAGACATGTAGTAATATACAAGTGGGAGAAACACTGTATGGAGGATAGAGGTGTTACTGGCATCTATGTAACTGACTGCATGTAGTAGATGAAACGCTGTTTGGCCAACTCATGTGTTCTCTTAGTGAACCTAATAGAGTGCCCTCCTCTGTCATAGAGAAAATGAATGCTTAATTACCATGAATGATTGTAGCACAGTGATGGCAAATTTTGACCAGGCTGAAGTCTCCCTTGGGATGACATTGCAAACACCTATGTGCCTTAGTGAAATACCTGATTAAAATTAACTTGCTTTGTATTAACGTCATTATGCACGACAGTGCTATTCAGGGAGTCTTCTCTAACAGATTTGAAATGATTTGCTATGATTATTCAGTCAGTGATCAAATTTATGTATATTCAACCCAAAGGAAGAAAATTGTGAGACTCTTCATCTTTAAATTTCAGTTCTGAAATTTTATCTCACAGGCTCTCTTTCTAGTCAAGGAAGTCAATGAATAAAAGATTATATTTGTTTTTGAAAACTGCTTAGTGAGTAATGAGATTTTACAAAACAAATTATAGGTATCATAATTCTTGTGACTATAAAACAGTTTCTTTTAAGCTTTTTTGTTTTCTCATTCTTAGTTTTCAAATCAGGGATCAGTACAATCCCTATTTAAAGGAGTAAATATTTTTAATTTTTATGTGTTATATCTTCTTTCTGTCATGATTCAACCCAGTGGAGTGACCTAGCCACACAAAATAGGAAACCAGTTGGGTATGGCTGTGGTCTGATAAAATTTTATGTACCCATTTACTTTTGATAAGAATAGCTGGCCTTGATTGCATTATCATTATATGGCAGGTACTGTTTGAAGTACTTATTCCTATTTATTCATAATAACCCACCTAACCCCATTCCTTTCTTAAAGTAACTTATCTAACACCATATAGCTAGCGATCATTGAAGCAAAGATTTGTCCTAACTCAAGAACTCTTCATTGTAAGAAGTAGGTATCAATCAACAGACAGTGTACCCTTTCTGGTGTTGCTTGGGAAAAACTGGCAGGAGGACTGACCTGCCAGGAACTGAGACGGTCCGCTGGGGACTGTGGCTCCTGCTTCAGCGTCCCTAGGCGGGCAGCCGCATGCATCCCTGCATGCTGCTCTAGCTATTCATTCTTCGCAGCAGACCACCTGAGCTTGGCGACGATTCTAAATTATTAGGAAATCTTGGTGTGAGTGATGATGTTTCTGACTTTAGGGGCCACATTTGATATTGAATAATACACCTATCCCATAGTTCTCAGGACAAGAACACACAAAAAGGCAGACCTGGTAGAGGAGAAATTTTGTTAAACGTACTTCTTTATTTAACTGCCTGCTATTGCTTGAATATAGCTTGTGTACCCCAAAGATTCATTGTGTAGAAAAGCTTGATCCCCAAGGTACATTCGGGGATGGAGGTATTCACATCACTGAGGGTGTGCAGTATTTCTTCACTTTGCTCTCCTTTTTGTTGCTCAGTGTGTGTGTGTGTGTGTGTGTGTGTGTGTGTGTGTGTGTGTGTTCCTGGAGATGGAAACTAAGACCTGTGCACTAAAATACACATCCAATTTTTAAATATTTTAAACTTTGAGACAAAGTTCCTCATCTTTTTACCTTAGCCTCAGAGTGCTGGGAGTGCAGGCGTGTGCCACTGCGCTCAGGTCCTTGGATAGTTCTTAAGTGACGGTTTCCAAAACAGGAGCAAGTCTGGTCCCACTCGTCTTTATCTCAGAGATCTAACTCTTCTAGACACTTAACCATGGAACTGAGCCTCCCAAACTGAGCTAGATAACAACTTCTGTAGCTGCTTTAGGTGTTTCATTGTAATAATAAAAAGCTGGCTAAAATGCCCTCATTCCTAATTTTGGGGGTCCATTCATTCTTAACAGGAGTTCATTTCTTCAAAAATGCATGAGTCATCACCCACTTTTGAAATTGTCAACTCCAACCTGATTAATAGTTTTCTAATAACTCAGCTAACCTCCAACTCACAGTCTATGGTCTGGAGTTGGGCCCACCTCCATAACCCCTACTCCAGACAATCTGTAGACTATAATAACTCTTAAGGACTCTATCAAGGACCTCTCAGAATCCAACCTTCTGGTATTCAGCCAGTGGAGACCCCTGAAGGAACATACACTGGAGAGAGCAGAATGAGGCCAGGGTGTGTGTTCTTGGACTCATTTTATTTATGGTAATTGAGATGGCCAGTTTTATGTATCAATATGGGAAGACTGTAGTTATTCACTTAAACATTCATTAAATGTTTCTGTGAAATTATTTTTACAAATGAGATTAAAGTCCACAATTATTTACTAAAAATAAGGAACTTTTTTTAGTAAGAAAATTTTTAGTAACTGTCCTCAAACTTAAAGCTATCCTCCTGCCTCAGCCTCCAGAATGCTGAGATTACTGGTATATTCCACCAGGCCCAGCTTGTTGAAGACTTTTTACATCTGTGTTTACTAAGGAAATATACCTACTGGTTTGTTTTTTGGTCAAGTCCTTGTCAGATTTGGATGAGTTCGGCAGTACTCCTTCCCTTTCTATTTATGGAAGAGTTTGAGAGTAATTAGTGTTAGTTCTTCTGTGAAGTTTTTGCAGAATTTTGTGGTGAGTGCATTAGGTCCTGGGTGTTTCTTAGTTGGTAGGCTTTTATTGCTGCCTATATTTCATTGCTAGTTGTTGGTCTAGTCAATGGTTTTTATGTCTTCATGGTTTATCCCACTAATTAATACTTGAAATCCAAGGTAATCATTGATTCACTTAGTTAAACTATTTGTGGGTGTCTGCTCTAAATTGACCAAGTCCTAGGCTCAAGAAATATAATGGATAATGAAATCCACAGTCTTCAGAATTTTTGTTTCTAGGATCTTACCGTTTTGTGGGGAGGTAGATAATTAAATGATTACTGTGAGAAATCCTGCAAGTGGGAAAGGACAGTGTGCCATCAGGGCCCAGGGCAGGTGCTCCTCATCTGATATTGAGTTGAAGCATTAGGAGAAACTTCCTGTCTACTCTGAGGCTTGAAGCAGGAGAAAGAACGAGTTAGGCCAAAGCAGTTGTGAGGTAGACCACGTACATATGTCATGGGGAGTAAGTAGTGTTTCAGAGAAGGGATTTGCATATACAGAGGCCTAATATCCTAAGAGAGTCCTGGGAATTGTTGGTTATAGAGAGGACAAAGCATGGGCTATGGAACAAAGCACAAACTATACCATTAAGGACTTTGTTGTCATGATGAAGAAAAGTCAATGGGGACTATCTTAGTTACTTTTTACTCGCTGCTGGGACAAATACCCGACACAAAATGAAGGAAGAAAAGATTTATTTAGCTCAGAGTTTGTGGAGGTTTCAGTTCTTACTCCGCTGGCTCCAAGGCAGCAGAGAACAATGAAGAGCAGAGGAAGAGCAACAACTGTGGCATCCATCAAGCCTCTCTCTTCCAAATTCTGTGCTGTCGCAGAGCTCCTCCAAAGTGGCATGGCCGAGAAGATCAAGCTCCTCCAAAGAGGAGGACTTCTCCAAGGAAGCAGGATAGGGATGGGCCAGGCAGGAAGCAGTCAGGGCAGGGCTCGGCTGGGTTACACTGATCCAACAAAGTCTTCCTCAACTCCTTTTATACACTTTTTGTACTGAGTCATTCTGGGGTGGTCTGTCTGGCCCTAGAGCGGAGCCAATCACATCCCAGCGCAGGCCCTCTGCATCCTGCAGGATGGAGTCCCCATGGCCCAGAACCAGCGAGCCTATCCAGCCAAGGTTCCTCAAGTTGATACAGTGTATCACCTACCACAGGGACATTAAGGCCTGCAGAGTCGGTAGTCCAATTTAAGATTTAGAAATATCACTCTACAGAGTGAAAAACAAAAAAATCAAACTCAAATAATAAGGTTGAGTTCCACTTGTGCAAGCAAAGAATGATGGCGACTTGCAAAGAGCTGGTGATAGACTAAGGAAAGAGAAAATGGTAGATTTTTAAGTTTTAGAAAGTAAATTTGAGTAATCTCAAGGAAAAGTAGTATTTTTTGGCTCTGTGAATGAGGGAAAGGAAAAAAAAAAGAGTTAGAGGGTCCTTTATTATTATTTTTTTAAGGTAAAAAGGACAAGAACAAAATTAAGGTTTATTGAAAGGAAGAGTGAATTTTTAATTGTTGGATCAGTCTTGCATATCTATATCTGGTGTTCTGAGCAGCAAGTTTGATGATAACAATACTGTTAAAGTTTGCATCTAGTTGTTTCCCCAAAGCCTCATGCAGTCATTGGAGTGGCTTCTAGAGTTAGTGACTAATTAATGATCCAATGCTAGGATTACAGGTATAAGTGCTGCACTTGCCCTGCAGCAGAAAATCTGCGTTACAATGCAAAGATTAGAGAGAGATTAGTTAGCAGCTATGGCTGCTGCTCCATGAACCATTGTCATCTGGTTTGGAGCCAGCTGGGTGTGGACTGAAACCTCCACTAACTGTGAGCTAAATAAACCTTTCCTTCCTTAATTTGGGGCATTGGGTATTTTGTCCCAGCAACAAGAAAAAATTAATTGAGACAAATATATAATATAATAACCTTTGGTAATATTCAATTCTTGTTCTAAAATTCTGTACCATTTGTATGGTTTTATATTGTTTATGTCTGTCATTTTTCTTGGTTTTGTTTTTCTTCCTTAAAACCATTTTAGAGAAATGTCCCTTATTTTTTTTATTATTGTTTGGGTAGATGCATTTTCTGAGATAAAAACCAGAGATTTTAGGGGGTAAAAAAACCAGAGTTCAGTTGAAAGTCTTTGTGTTTGAAGAACCAGTGGAGCATGCAGTAATAGGGGAAGAGCAGTAGGTACTCAGGCCTGAAAATAAAAGTTTGGAACGACATAAAATCTGAAATTTCTAGCAAATAAGTGGGAAGTGAAATGAAGAAACTGGAAGACAAATTTACAGAAAATAATATTAATCAAAATGGAATAGGATTTGAAACTAACCAAAGAATATCACATTCGTAAAGATAACGAAGAAAGGATCTGAAGAGTAAAAACACAGGAAAAAGAAAAACCAAAAGAGGAGGCACATTCTTCAAGTCTGAAACAACAACATTCCACATAATTTTTATGAAAAAGTAGAACAGAAAGGGCCTGTAAATTGTGTTGGGAAATAAAGAAGACATTGGTACCTCCTCTAACCCAATGGAGTGAAGAAATGTATAACCTCTACCTGAAAGGTTGTAGAAAAGTTGTAGATTCTGTCTTAGTTAAGGAATCTTTAATGAAAAGTTGGAGAAGAGAGGCTGTTCCCTGATCAGAGAAGGTATTTTCAGAGATTATGGAGCTATGCTTGGAAAAGTTGCTCAGTACAGTATGGAGATGTGTTTTGAGGACAGTATGCACTCTTGGAGTGGTCTTGGACATGCCTGTCCATCCCTAGGACCACTGCCACAGGTTCTTAGCATCCAAGCAAGATGGTAACACCATCTCTCTTCACATAATACCCCAGTTGTCTTGAATGACATAATTGTGACTAATGGGACCAGTAAGTGAGTAATATGATAACACTTTCTTGTTCCAGTTAGGAACTAAAAGAGACAGTTGTCTGGAACACTTTTCTTTATTGCTGGTACAAAGTACCTGACACCCGCAATGTAATGGAGGAAAAGTTTACTTCAGTCCACATTTCAGTACATGGTTGGTAGGTTTCAAAGAAACAGCATGCAGAGAAGCATGGTGGTAGAGTTTTCTTTTTAGTTCAAAGAAGAAACAGCATGATAGAGAGACATGCTCATGTCATGGCAGACAGGGAGCAGAAAGGAGAGCTGGAGAGCCAGATAAGTTCTTCCGGGCCACACCTGAATGACCTGTCTCTTGGGATCAGATCTGGCCTTCCAGCAAAAAGCCAGATCTTCCTCCTCAATAATACAGCAAGGGCTGGCTGAATAGCTCAGCGGATTAGAGTGTCTTCTTAGGCAGATGCAGCAGCTGAGGTCCTATCTCTGGTTTACCATTCCAGGCCTGCCCCCAGAGCACATTGAGATGGTGATTGAAACCAGGTCTGGTGGAGTGCACCTGTAATTCCAGCTCTTGGGAGGCTCAACACAAGCAGATCACTACAAATCTGATCTACGTAGTGAGACCCTGTAAACTCTGTAGACCCTGTACTAAAAAAAGAAAAAAAATCCAATCACCTCCCCAAATCCCTGCCTATCATCCCAAGAAATTTTGGAGATCTAGACTCAACTGTCCATATATATATATATAAATTATAGTGATACTGGAATGTTATTTGATGCAATAATTTGTCAGTTGCCAAGAAATATCTGCTAGTATTCTCTTTGGTAAGCCTGGCATACCAAGTCTCTCTCCTGAATGTGCATGTCTCATGAAAGACTACAGAAATGAATTTTGTTAGCACATGTATTTAACATGTCCTTGAAGTAATTTTCTTTTAAGACTAATCTGAGAAATGTTTGAGTTCTTGCTCTTAAACATTAAGTATACACCAATATTCTATTATTGCCAGATATATAAGGAAATACGAAGTTGAAGCTTATTTAAGTGGAGTTTCACTCATTTTTAATTCTATTATGTAGATAATTTTAGATACTTCTGTCTATTGGCCAGGCTCAATAAAAAAGCAAGTACTCATGTAGCATTTTCAACATTTTAAACACTAAGCACTTAACTCATTCATTCCTCAAAGGTATTCATGAGGTAAATCCTATTCTTATGTCCATCTATGGCACAGAGGCACAGAGAGGTTATGTCACTTGTCAGAGTTCATACAGCTGAGTCTAGATCTCCAATCCATGGCTGTTCTGTTGTGCTGCACTGCAGTGAGCTTCTTGTGGGTAACATGATCTGCTAAAGCCCTATTCACCTCTGTACCATCGGGCACTAGTGACCTATAAATTTGTCAGCCAATGATAGATGGAGGGATATTTAGAGCATTCAGTGATGGTACATTGACTGTTTCTCAGGCTTGGTCCCACCATAAAACTCCTTGAAGTTTCCAAAGACTTTGGAAAGAGCAATAATATTGAGTTAGCTCTTAGAAAGAAATCACCATTGTATGTACTGGCCAAATATTTAAGGAGTTCAAACCTGTACTTCCAACTTCTCAGGAAGGACTTCTCTAGAATGCATTTATTCTGGGAGATACCTTGGGCTTCAGATGAAAGCTCTGGTTTCAAAGCTCCCAGAAAATAGTCTAGTGATCTCTAAGGTTTGGAAGGGAGAGATATACTTGTGGTGAGGGTTTGATGATTCTGAATATAAGTTATATTGTGTCACCATTTCATCTGCTCAATTCTTAGACTGTCGTAAGCAATTAACTTTATTTGAGAAGAAATAAAATTCTGCCTTCATGACCCTAAGGAAAGTACTTTGTAAAACCAGTTAAACAATTACAAACAGCTCTGAGAGTTTGGTGGATGGTAATAACTTGAAAACACCACCACCACCAGCACTACTAACAGCAAAAACAATAACAAAGCTATCAAAAGGCCTAAAAAATTTCAAACTAATTTAAGGTCAAGATTGTTAGGTTCTCTCTTTGTGGCCAAATTATACTGGAAAATATATTCAAGTACCTTTGGAAACCTTCAAAGGCCATCCTACATTTTGTGATATGAAATTTCACATAACAAAACCAATCCTCTTGGGTGGGTGGCGTGAGACTGCAATATTTAATTTAAAGGAATTAAAGCAGAAATTAAATGATAAGAAAGAGTTGAAGAGCTGGACTGAGTTGAAGTGAAAGCCTTGTTTACTGAACAACAAACATGAATAAAGCTGTATGACACTGACAGAAGAAATTTCAGTTTGTTATACCAGTGTATGATTAGCCTGAAAATCAAATGGTAGAGTGTTGTTGAAATCACTTGACCTATATGAGATAAAAGCACTTTGCTCATGGAGACGTGGAGGAGAGGATGTGTGGGGCAAATTGGTTCAGAGACCGTGTGCTGATAAGCTCCTGTTTCAGAGGAATTCAAACTTTCAAGAAATCCCACCCTAGACTTTCGGGTTTCTAGTTTGTTTTTACTAGTAATTGCACATTTAAACACTACTTTGTTTCACTTAGCAGATGACATCTAAGGCCATGGATGACAAAAAACAGATTACCAAGGGGACTTGTGGACAATCTTTCTAAACTATTTTAAGACAAGAAATCTTTTAGACCAGTAGCAATTAAGACCAGTCAGACCTACAGTCAAGACACACAGACTACATATTAAGATCACTCCTATTCCTATAATTAAACAATTTTGTGGTTCAGACCAATTTTTCTACAGAAGTGAGTCTGTTGTTTGATAGAGAAAAATAACACAGAAAAATCATGGCTATTACCAGGTAAACTAAGGTCAACAATAGATTATTTTCTTAATTGTTTGTGTTCTTGTCAAAACTACAGGATAAAGAATACTCATAAGCATCTCACACTTTATCTTCATCTCTACTGTTCTCTGCATAGTCTTGCAGCATAATTAATGCCTTCAGACATTTATTTGATTCTGCTTTGTTATTAGCTAAAGATATACATATATACACAATGGCTTTATAGCATAACAAGCGTTTTACATGGAGATAGTGAAAACACTCATTCTCCAAACCCTAGCTGAAAAGTTAGTGTTATAAGGTTAGGGGTCTTTAGGCAAAGAGCACTTGTCTAGCATGCGTGAGGACTTGGATTCCAGCCTCAGAACTAGTACATGTACACACAAAAATGTTGCCTTTACAGGAAGCTTTGTCTAATTCATTCATACAGAGTGAATTTTCTTATCTCTAGTCCCAAAGCATTTAGTCTGGACCTCTGGGGTATCATTTATCTATTATGTTAGTATAATGGTTTGCCTCTTTCCAAACTAAAGGCCTCCTCTCCTTTGGGAGGAGAGGCCTTGGCTTAGCAATTGTTATGATTCCAAAACCAGCATAGAATGTGGTACGGAGCAGACACGAAAGAGAACATAGAAACTGTCTGCTGTACAGGCACTGCTGCAATTCAGAAGCTGCATCTATTTGGGACTTTTATTTTTAGCTTGTCTTGTACTTCTATTAAAAACTTTAGGCCACACATAATTTTTTTTTGCCTGTAATTTTTATGCTTTGTCCTACTTCGTTTTCTAAAACTCCCAGAAAGAAGTCCAAAGCTGTGATGTGTTAAATGCTACTTTAAATGTTGTGTTGAGCTCTTTCTCTCTGAGCAGGTGGCTGCGGCAGTGGCGACTTTTGCAACTATGGTCAAAATTAAGGCTCGGGATCTTCGCGGCAAGAAGAAAGAGGAGGGCCCGACGGGATGGCTCAGTGGTCTAAAGCGCCTGCTTGGGAAAGCTTGGGCAGCCTCAGGGACCGCGGTTCGATCCCCGGCACCACATGCTGCGCCAGCCCCTGCCCTCGGGACGGGGTGAGCCGGCCATTAAAATGAGTGAATAAACAAACAAAGGTTCTGAAACAAGAAAAAAAAAAAAAAAGAAGAAGAAGAAAGAAGAGTTGTTGAAACAGCTGGACGACCTGAAGGTGGCGCTGTCACAGCTGCGTGTCGCCAAAGTGACGGGCGGCACGTCGACCAAGCTCTCCAAGATCCAAGCTGTCAGCAAATCCATCATTGCCTGTGTTCTCACGGTCATCAACCAGACCCAGACAGAAATCCTCAGGAAATATTATAAGGGCAAGAAGTACAAGCCACTGGACTTGTGGCCCAAGAAGACACGAGCCATGCGCCGTCGGCTCAATAAGCACGAGGAGAAGCTGAAGACCAAGAAGCAGCAGCGGAAGGAGTGGCTGTACCCTCTGTGCAAGTTTGCCGTTAAGGCTTGAGTAGTTTGACAATAAAACTCAAACTCTGAAAAAAAAAAACCATACATACATACATACATACATACATACACACATAAATACATAAATACATAAATAAATAAATGTTGTGTTGAGCTCAGTTTGAAGTTAGGAGGATAAAGGGAAAAGGACTTGGACATTTATGTACAGGGTTGATGGGAGTGACTTCAGTAAGATGACAGAGCAGAAGCTCCCAGTCTCCCTTACAAAACTACAACTAGCACCTGTCCACAAACAACACCTTTGTGAAAACCTCAAAACTTGCGAATGAGCTTGAGATACACACATGGGCCACAGAACTTAAAAACAAAAACATCCTCATAGAAGGGTAATTTACCATATTGCCTCACCCTCATAGTGCCCAAGGAGTCCCGAGAGCCTACAGTTTCTATAGTAGGAAAGGAGAACCTAGGTGTACAGCCAGCTTCCCCAGCCTTCAGAGATTCTTCCAAGAGGTTCACTGCTACCTTGCTCTGGAAAGCACTAGGGGAATAGCAGCGATAGCACAAAGGAAGACAGAAATCATGGTGACTGACATAATGATATTAGTGGTAGCTCTGTGCTTCTGCTTGAGGGGGCGTTGGGTCAGAAAAACCAGATGGTCATTTCTAGAAGCAAGGTAGAAAGTTCTACCAGTCTTGAGTTTCAAGATAGCTACCTTGTTCAGACTCAGAATCCACCTCAAGTTTCCACTCAAACAGAGAAATGCCTGTTGCCATCCAACTCTGAACAGTGTAGGAACGGGCTTTCTTGACCTAGGAGTTCAAATAGTGGCCCAGCATCAGAGACAACTTAAAAGTGCACTCAAGAAGGAAAAACAAACCTCAATCATGTGCTCTAGGTAATACAGCTTGTTAGCCCCCAATGATCCTCAGCAGTAACTCTGCCTAAGCTTGGGGCCTAGTCTGGGGCCAAAAGATGGAACTGCAGGAAAAAAACAAAAAAGCTGACAATTCCATCAGGTAAGAAAAAAAAAAAAAAGATGTTATGGTTTGTGTCTAGTCCCCATAAAGCCTCGTACAATCATGCGGTGGGAGCTTTTAGAGTTGGAGATTGACTCATGATCCACTGGGATTATGGGCTTTAGTACTGATGGGATTATGAGTCTGAGTACTGCTGGGATTGTAGGTGTGACCTGAGGCAGAGAATGTAATAGAAGAGAGACAGACAGACACTGTTGTCTCTGTTGCCATTGTTGCTGTCCTGCTGCCATGAACTGCTGCTTTCTTCCATGCACCAGTCTGCCTTGGAGCCAGCCAAGTATGGACTGAAACCTGCAGTAACCATGAGTTAAATAAACCTTTTCTTCCTTTACTTCGGGTGTTGGGTATTTGTCCCAACAATGAGAGAAGAGTAACTGAGGCAAAAGGCTAGGAAGGGTCCTTTCAAGAAATCTTCAATCTTACTACCTCTTTTACAGTGCAATTTCATTAAGCTTTTCTTCTAGATATTTACCATAATATATCTATTTGGAGACCAAAAATTAGAGAGATAGCTGGACTACACGGATAGCCAATATTTTGGCCCTAGCCCTTCAAGGCCAATGAGGACTTAGCATATACGAGAACTTCTTCTGTGACATCCTATAACTCAGTTGAGTCCAGAATTTTCTCATCAAGGAAATTGTAATACCATAGAAGAATGACTGATGATGTATTGTGTACCTGAAGAATGCCACCTAGATAGAAAATATGACTTGAGCTTTCACAGAAAGCAAATTAGTCAAGCATTGGCTATCACTCATCCAGATGGCTGACACTGACAGATCTAAGAGGTGTTGTATATGGTTCGAAGTTAAATCCTAAGGAGAATTAACTGACCTTGTCAGATAGCAGAAGTTAAATTTGTATTTATTTATTTATTTATTTATTTAGTTATTTGCTGGCTCAGCCCCCCAAGGTCAAAGCTGGCTCAGCATATGCTGCTGGGGATTGAACTGTGGTACTCTGCACCTGCTTATGCTTTCCTAAGCAGACACTTTAGATGGCTGAATTACCTCACTGTTCCAAGAATTTGCATTTTTGAAAGTCTCGCTTTAACTTGGTCTTAACCATGTAACAGAAAAGTATAACTACAAGATGTAAAAAGTAATGTCATAATAATATGGTCGGCTATAAAAAGTTCAAGTCCCTAACAACTTCTGACAATTATCAGCTGTACTGGTGGCTCACTACTATTAATCGACTATTGGACTACATAAGGTCAAACTGCTAAATACAAATACCAAAAATCTTTGGACTGTCATCAAGAATGAAAAGGTCTTCTACAGAGTTCTCCAAACAGAGACTGTCACTTCAATGGAACACCCAACACTCACACAACAAAAAAGACAGGAATTTATATTGGGAGCCACTGAAGCTGGAAATTGATCCTATGTGGGAGGGCAGGATGAGCTTTCATCACTTAAAGCAGTCAAGCTACCTTGATCTTGACAAAACATCCTGCCGAGACATTGTGGGCTATTAGTCACTAAGCAACTTTGTTTCTTGTAACTTAAATAAAAGTATAAATAAAGGCTCTTACTGATGTTCAGGGAATCATCTCACCAACCAGGCAAATGGGCTACCACCTAACCCAGCTCTTGTATTCTTGTCTATCTTTTCCTTATCCCTGCCACCATTTCTCTCCAGGTATAATGGGTCACACTGAGAGACCACCAGATCCCTACAGTGCCCCTACCTGATTAAGGGCAAGCGTAGATCTTTTTGCTACTAACTCTGCCTAACAGGCCAGCCAGAAGTCCACAACTTCAGAGTGAAGGCAGCATTCAAGCCCAACTAGCTCATTTTACATTAAATATTGCCTTCCCCTGGATATAAACGACTAGCCTATTCAAAATCTCCAGCTGTTTCAGTTACTCTTCTCTCATTGCTGGGACAAATATCTGACACACAAAATGAAGGAAAGAAAAGTTTATTTAGCTCACAGTTACTGGGACAAAACAGTCTTAAGCAAAAAGCATAAGCTGGAAACATCACACTATCTGATTTAGCTTATACTGTACTGCAAAGGTATAATATCACAACCGCATGATAATGTAATAGACACATAAATAAGATAGGTCATTCAGAAATTAATCTGCAAATTGCAGACTACACACTTTTTATAAGGGTGCTAAAAGTACAGAATGGGGAAAATACTTTTTTCAAGAAACAGTGTCAGGAAAAGTGAATAGCAAAATGGAAAAGAAATAGGGGCTGGAGAGATAGCTTAGTAGAATAAATGCTTGCCTGGCAAATGTGGGGCCTAAGTTCAATCTCTGGCTCTGAAAAAAAAAAGCAATAAGACTGGTATCTCACACACAAAAATTAGATTAAATTGAACTATAGAATTAAATGTAAGATCTGAAACAAAAACTCCTAGAAGAACACCCAGGGAAACAGTTCTCAACATTGCTCTGGGCAGTGATCTTTTGGACATGACCTTGAAAACACAATCAACAAGAGCCACAAAAGACAAATCAAACTAAAAAGCTTCTCCACAGCACAGGAAACATTTAACAAACTGAATAGGCAAAAGATACTATTTGCAAAGAGTATATCTTAAAAGTTGCTTATTCCAAAATACATAAGGAATTCAAACACTTGAAAATGAGAAAACTAATGATTCAGTTTAAAAAAGGGCAAAAAGTATCAATAGATATTTCTTAAGAGAAGCAATACAAATGGCCAATAGATTTATGAAAAAAAAAAAAAAAACCCCACACACTATCACTGATTATAAGGGAATGCAAATTGAAATCACAATAAGGCATCAGACCCGTTAGAATGACTATAGCTAAAAAGAAACAGAACGATGCACACTGGTGGATTAGTCAGTTTCCCACTCCTTGGACCCAATACTTGATTTCCATGATTTGAAGGGAGGAGCTTATTTAGTTCAGTGTTTCCAGTGAGTTCAGTTCAAAATTGGTTGACAGCAAGGAAGAAATACATAGTACAAAGGCAGGGTGAAGGAAAGCTGCTCATCCCAGGGCAAGAAGACACAGACATACAGGAGGCCCTCAGTGGGTAGGCAAGAACACACTCTTCTGGGGGTCTGACCAGTGACCTACCTCTGATGTGGATCCACCTCCTGACAGTGCATTCAGCTCTGGAATTCCACTGGTGAGTACAGCACCTCCATGACCCAACCAGCTTCCAAATACGTGAGACTTTAGGGGAAATTTTAGATTTGAACCAGAACAGATGAGGGGGATGTGGAGAGAAGGGAAACTTGGTACATTGTGGGTGTGAGTGTAAGTTAGTGAGCTATTATGCAGGGCAGTATGACGTTTCTCCAAAAGATAAACATAGAATTATAATCTAGCAAGCTTATTTTAGGTATGTATCCAAAATAATTGAAACAAGTACATTAAAAAGATGTCTGCACTCCATATTCATTACAACTTCACTCACGCAGCGAAGATATGAAATCAACATAAGCACTGTCACAGGGAAGGATCCAAGGAATGGGAAAGTATGTAATGCATATATACATGTGCATATTTACACAATGAAATATCATTCAGCCACAAAATCCAAAGAAATTCTGTCACTGCAGCAATATAAGTGAACCTGGAGGACATAAAATTAAATGAAATAACCAGGAGAGAGACAAACTTCTCATGATTTAACTTACACATGGAATCTGTGAAAGTTGAGCTGATAGTGAGAGTAGCACGACGGCTGGTGAGTATGACGTGGTGGAGGAGAAGTTGTCTGAAACGTGCAAAGCTCAAGTCAACCAGGAGAAATAAGCTCTTAGGATGTGTTGCACAGAATGGCGATCACAGTTAATGGTAGTGTATTGGATCTTTAACAAATGCTAGAAGAATGCATGTTGAACATTCTTACTATAAAAGTGAGGTGATTGATGGACGTGTTAGGTTGATTTAATCATTCATTCTATAGGGCATAAATAGAATACTACATTGTAGTCTATAATAGACATGTAATTCTTTGAAAATTAAAACTCAACATTTGGAAAGAAAAGAAAAAAAAAAAACAAACAAAAGCCTTGTATGTTGGGGTTCACCAGTTTTAATATATCCAATACCAATGGATCTTTGTAGTTAAACCATTCTGCTCACCACAAGGCAATCTTTCTGTTACTCGCTTTAAATTTTACTTAATTTCCTTGTGTTTTTTTTTTAAACAGCCCTACTGAGGTATAATTTGCATACATACACCTCATACATTTAAAGTGTACAAGTAAGTGGTTTTTATATCTTCCTAAAGTTCAGTATCATTCATTCCCCAAAGCACTCTGAACCCACTGGAGTCATTTCCTGTATCTCTCCAATGCTAATCTTTGGCGACCACTATTTCCTTTGTGTTTCTATAGATTTTATCTCTTGTGCACATTCTGTAAAACTGGAATTATGTAATATGCAATCTTTTATATTTGCTTCTTTCATTTAGTGTGTTTCCAATACCACCTATTTTTGAGTATATATCAATAGTTCATTCCTTTGTATTTCTTTATTGCTGCCTGTAATGGAACATAGGACCTTGTGCTTGCCAGTCCTGGTGCTACGCTGCTGAGCTGTCTTCTCATCCTTCTTTGTATTTCTGAATAATATTCCATTTTATGTATTTAATACTTTATTTATTCACTCACTCGTGGACATTTGGATTATACCTACTTATTGAGCACTATGAATAATGCTTCTGTGGAAGTTGCTGTATTATGCATTGCCATATGGATAATATACATGTATCATGGTAATAGAGTTGTCTAACATTAGGAAGCTACTTAGAAGGGGAATATCTGGGTTGATGGAATTTCTACTTTTGATTTTTGAGGAATCTTCATACTGATTTCTAGAATGGTTGTACTACTTTGTATTCCTAGTAACAATGTAGAGGAGATACTTTTCCTTTGTATTCTCTCCACTATTTCTTGTTACTTGATTTATTGACATAGCTATTCTTCATGGAGTAAGGTGAAATCTTATTACTGTTTGTATTTTTCTAATGACCAGAGATGTTGAACATTTTTTAATGTATTGACTGGCTGTTCGTACTTTTTCTAAAAAGGGCCTATTCATTTTGGTTGCCCATTTTGTGACTGGGTTTTTTTTTTTATTTTCTGAGGTCTAATCATTTTGAGTTCTTTATATGTTCTAGATATTAGTCATCTGTCTGAGGAGCAGATGACTGTTTCTTTTCTCATTCTGTAGGTTGTTTCTTCACTTAGTGAAGATATTTATTTGCCGAGTAGAAGCTCTTGAATTTGATATAATCCTGTTCATTGATTTTTGAAGTTATTTCTTGTACATTTGTGGTTCTGCTCAAAAAGTCCTTTCCTATGTTTATATCTTCAAGAGTTTCACTTATACTATCTTCCAGCAGACATTTTAGCATTTAGTTCTTTGATCCATTTTAAGTTTAGTTTAGTATATGGTGAGAGACACCATTTTAAATTCAATCTTCTCCTTGTGCATTACCAGGTTTTCTAACATCATTAAAGGAAATAAGTCATTTTTCCTTTAGTGTATGTTTTGTCTCTTTTGGCAAAGATCAAATACCTGAATGTGCCTGGGATTGTTTCTACATGTTCTCTTCTGTTCCATTGATGTACATGTCTGTTTTTGTGCCGGAACCATGCTGTTTTTATCACTGTAGATTTATAATGCCACTTTGAAGTCTGGGACTGTGATGCCTACTGCTTTGCTGATTGTGTAACATGGCCTTTGCTGTTCTTGTGGTTCCATATGAATTGCAGAATGTTTTCTTTCTCTAGTTGTGTGAGGAATCCAGTTGGTAGTTTGATTGGAAATGAGGTAGGATAAGAAAAATAAGTTAGGTAGAAAAAGACAAAAAAAATTAAATTGTACTGTAAAAAGAACCATATAACCTTATAGTACAAGCTGGTTTATTTACTTTATTTCTTCTCCCAAAACTACAAAGAAAAGTCCTTTTAAGTAGGAAACAGGTCTACTCATTTCCTTTACTTGCAAATGGTCACCTTTCACTCATAAAGGGATCACTCATTTAACAATTCCCATAGAATGGCTCACTAGTATGTGGTCTATTTTGGAGAAAGTTGTATGTGCTGCTGAGAAGAACTGGCATTTTGTTGTTGTTGGGTGGAACTTTGCCAAGCTACTATATTTCCATGAAAATAAGAGCATCCAGAAAATAATTATCCTGAAAATATAGGTATCAAAAATGTCAGCCCCAATTACCTTGTCTTACCTGAAATTACAGAGTAGCCACAGAACAAGAGAATAATGAGGTATAATCTTCATGACACTAATGATCACCATGGTAGTGACTAACACTTATTTTCCAGTTAGGTCTCACTTTTGGGAAAACATTTGTTCCAAGGTTTACTTCAATTCATATTTCTTTTCCTCCTCCTCCTCCTCCTCCTCCTCCTCCTCCTCCTCCTCCTCCTCCTCTTTCTCCTCCTCCTCCTCCTCCTCTTCCTTCTTACTTTCTCCTCCCCCTCCTTCCCTCTTCCTCCTTGTCCTCCT
>PVJA010024778.1:0-31419 GCA_004027025.1 Myocastor coypus
TATATATATATATATATGTATATGATATTAAGTTTTGACAATTTTATGATGTTTTTCTAAACAGGTCATAACTTCCATAGTCCTTTAAATTCCCCCCAAAATTCAGGTTCTCATAACACTATCATTTATTGATGACATTATGGTATGTGCTAGGTATTCAGCTAAGTAATGTGTGTATACTTGTGTTACCAGGTGGTATAACAAGGCTGCCATGCTGGCTTTGTTCCTGTTTACAGATAAGGAAACTGCAGGTCAAGATGGTGTAGTAATTCACCCAGGATTACATACCCATTAAGGGGTAAAAGACAGGATTTGAACTTGATCGCTTTTCTTCACTGTCTCCCCTTTGGAAATCACAGACCATCACCCAAGTAGAATTTAGTAATTGTATCTTTCAAACAATGTAAGGTGACAGAACTTATCAGGGCTTGTGGCAAACTGCCCCCCCCCAGCTTCTCTTATTCTTCTTTCCCTGCTTCTATAACACTGGAGAATAATTTTCAGAACTGTTCCAGAAATAAAATGAGAACAGCTATGAAAAGTATTATGCAAATATAAGTGATTGTAATCGTTTTTAACCTAACTCACAAGCTCACACTTTCTTTTCTAAGTTTTGCAGTTACGACTTCAACGGAGAAGGACCCAGGAACAACTGGCTAACCAAGGCTTACTACCACGTGAGTACTTGTAGCTCTTAACTTACTAAGAGATTGATAGTGACATGTAATTTGGGAGCTGGAAAGTGCAATGGAGGTTATTTAGGCTAAGCCAATGTGTGAGACATTGAGACTTTGAGTGCCCCCGACTGGCCGTCAGCTACAGAGTGCTTCCCTTTAAGTCAAACGGGTAGTGTCTAAAATTCCAATATGACGAGTCTGCTCTTAGGGTAAACGCATCTCACTGTGGACATCCCTCACCTTTTGCTTTCTTTTAAAATTGGACATAATTACTAGTCTTTCCTGAAGCATTAATTACATAACCTATTTTCTCAACTTCCTGGTTTCAGTTCTGTTTCAGGAATTTGGTACCGCAATGAATTAGGGATTGTCATGTGTTTCTCTTCTAGAATTGTGAGTAGCAATACCATTCTGGCACACATTACCTAATATTGCATTGCTGGTCATAATCTCTATCAACAAAGAAGCATTATCATATCTTTCATGACATGTACTTAAATTTTTCTACCAGTTCAGCAATTAAAGCTAACTTATGGCTATTTATGCCAACAAAGAAAAGAGTTCCTCAGTGAATGAAATCATGGCTTAAACAGCTAAATATCACACTAATGTTGTCCCCAGTAAAATGTTTAAAGTCAATATTCATAATGGCACTTGCACAAATTCAGGTCTGTACAATACTATTATGACTGTTATATTATGCCAATGTTTAGTATGCAAACGGCAGAAATTTGCCCTTGACAAACTGTCATGTGGTTAGTGACAGTTAAGCCCTATGATCCATAATTTGCAAATTGTAAATATATTCTGCATTCCAGAGCCAGAACAGAACTAAGAACTTTTAAAGGCTTTTATAAGTCAAAAGGAACTCTTTGTTAACAGCTAACTTCTACAAAATAACAAATAGTAGCCAACCTGAAAGCACGACTTTTGCAGAGGTTGACTAAACACCAAAGGAGCAAGTCATCTGAAATTTCAAGGCTGTTTTTGAGCAATATGTACAAGTATATGAAGAACAAAAGAAGTCAGTCTATGTGAGGTCCTTTTCATGTAAGCTGTCCAACAGAGGTGCTAGAGAAAGCAGAGCCCGAAGGTCTGCAGCATCCGGTCAGGCCACAGCGCTGCCACTCCAGCCTGATAATCTATGCCCTCACCCAAGTTTATTTCTCCTTAACTCTAGAAAAGTAAGTGGAGCACACAGAATAAGGACCTCTTAATTCAGATTACTTCACTGTTGATTTAATGTTCACTTCCCGTGCCTGAATACTTGGGATCTGGTTCTTTAAGCTGGCATTGGATAAGAATAAAAGTTTTGTTGTTGTTGTTGTTTTTGGGCATTTTTTTTAAGGAATTTAGCCTTCAATGTGGCAATCGATGAAAACAGCCAATCAAAACAGACAATAACTCTATAGTATGTTTTTAAATAATACCTCCCGTGTCAGCTGTATAAATCAAGCATCTGTTTGCATGGTAGAATCCAATGGAGATGTGAGATTTTGTTCACCAGGATTTCCAAAATCAAACTGCATAGATACAAACAAAATATTGTTTGGCAGAAAATTCATACCCATATTCTATTGCATCATTTAGCCAATTTCTGAGATTAAAAATCCTGCAAATATTGATATAATGTTTATAAGTCAGCCAAATGACAAAGGCAGCATGATCAAAAATATCATATGTGTTTAAATAAAAATATTTATTATGGTAAGAAACACATTGTCATTATTCACCTTTAAAATATGCCCCACCTCTGCTGCATTTAATGCATGTGCCATCATTCCTGTCATTTGGTGAGACAGGTGAGGAAACCTTCTTTCCTCTCTGTATTTGTGCTGCTATGGCTGCCATGATGTCAGTTTGCTTCTCATGGTCATTTTGAGTTTGAGCAAGAGCTCCAACTAGGGCCAGGCCAGCTCTAAATAAGGCAGAGGAGCACCATACTGTTGCGAGCCTGCCTTTGCACTGGGTGGTAGTTGGCAGCAGTAGTGACTGTATTTTTGTTCATGCCATAAAGACAGTCACAGAAAAGAACTTCCAACTGCTGCAGGAAGTGGAAGAACTACAATCAAGGAGAAATACTTTGAGGAGAGTTCATGGCAATGTGTCTCTCACTGTAATGATACTTATGTAAACACTCATCTTATATTTCAATAGTTTTCATATGCACATCACTTGTGTACACACACACACACTCACACACACACAATGCTTAGGGGCTCTGCCTCACTTTCTGGGCTTCCCCTTTTGACTCCCTGAAGACCTCCCAAGAAACATAAAAACCCCTGAACTAGTCCAGTCTTTGTCTTTGAAGTTCATGGAACTGAGGTTGACGAGGCCTAACAGAATATTCACGCACCCCAGTGTAGGTCCAATGTGCTCTCATTTTCTGCAGCTTTAAGATTATTTAACTGCCTACAGGATGGGATTGTTCATACAATATCCCTTTATCCATGAAATTTGAAAAGAACAGCAATCTGTCCCAAAATTATTCATAATTCAAAGCCATCATCACAGTGAATTTAGTGTTCTTGGGTAATAATAGCAGTGCTATTTTTAGGCCAGTCCATAGTAACACCTGTCATCCTCTGCCATCCTCTGGCAGAATCCTGATTTTTACATTACATTCAGCCTTTGGGTCTTGTCAAACCCAAAAGTCTCCCCTGTTGTTACAGAGCTGAGGCCAAATCTGAGCCTCCTGATCCTCATCAGGCTCCTCTTCTCAAATGTTCAAAAGGAATCACCAGACCGCTGAAACATTTTTGTGACCAAAGCCTTCATTTGGAATTTGAGAAGTCTAAAAAAAGATAAAATGTGAAAGTGCCACTGGTTTTCATGAAATGGACTTCGAGTTCTGCACCATAATCTGTTTTACTACGGCCAACATGGAATAAGCAACTCTCCTGAATTAGTTCTATAACAAATCTCACTTCAGTTGCGCTCTGAGTTGCTGATGAGGTCATAAAGCTTCTCCCCCACTTGCTCTACTGAGCACAAACCTGTGAGCTCTGCAGTTGGCCACCACAGCCAGCCCAGTCAGGTTCATTTTATCCTCTTCCTTCTTCCTGGATGTGCATCCTGAAAGACTTAATGGTGCTGCCCAGTAAAAAGGACTCCTCAGCCACCAAAAATTCCTTTTTTACATCACAGCCCCCTTCACTTCTTTTACACATTCACCTTGTGCTCATTGATGAACAATAATTTAACAAGAGTGGCGCTCATGTTTCTTTCTACTTTGTGCCGTGAGCTCAAAGGTGTCATCTCTTGATTAAAAGTGAAGAGCAGGGAAGCCTAGGCCCTGAAGAGCCCCTATGAGAACTTTAAACAGTGAAGAAACATTCTTGAGCCTCAAATTGGGCCCCAAGTCACAGCCTAAAAACTGCCTTCGCATTCTTACCAGTTGTGAAATTCGCTATTTTTGCTTTTTGTTTTTTGAATGGGAGTCAAATTCAGGACCTTGCACTTACCAGGAAGGCACTGTACTGCTGAGCTATATCCACGGACTCCAAATTCACATTTTTAAAACCTGAAATCCTCACTTCTTGGTGAAATACTGTCTTACGGTTAGCTCTAAATTACTCCTCGAAGGATTTATTGTTTGGGATTACCTCAAAAAACCCAGGATTCAGGGGCTGAGGAGATAGCTCTGTAGCACAAACACCTGCCTGGCAAGTGGAAGGTCCTGAGTTTGAATCCCAATCCTGAAAGAAAAAAAAAAAAAAAAAAAAGACAGGATGCAAAGGGACTGTCTACCTCTTTCAGACTCAAGACTCAGTACTTTCCTATGGCTTTAGAACAAAGCCAATTTCCCTCTCCTCATAGATCTCTGGGGCTCTCTGGGGGTCTGGACCTGCTTATCACTGTTTCATACATATTTTTTCCCTACAATTCTTTCCTTTTGGCACCTTTCTCCTAGGCAGAATCTTTGAAATGACAGCATTCAACTCTAACCACAACCAATGCCTGAGTGCAGAAGGATAACAAGCTCTGTGGATTATGCAGAATAAAATGGCTGTACAGTGATTCAGGCAATATTTATTAAGCATCTGCTATGAGAAAGTCCCTGGGGAAGACACAAAGGACACATATATGGTTTCTGTGTCTAAGACCTTCTACTCTATAAGAGACCCTAATGACCCCCACTTAACTGTTTCTATTTACAATTTCAGGCAGCTTTTTGTCCCTACGTGGGAATCGGTATTGGAAGGACTGAAAGAGAAAAGTTATGGTTTCTCTTCCTTTCTAATGGGGTTGAACCCGGGCAAGACAGGTGGGAAATCTTACCTCCTGCTGGCAGATAGAAGATAAGAGCAGAGGATTAAAATGGATTTTAGAGTACATACAGGTCAAAGAGGCTGCTACTTGTCAACAGACTCTCAGAGAGAGCCACCACTGGCCAGACTGGGATATCAGTGACTCCATGATCTGATCAGTGTAAAAGAACTTGAAGATACAATGAGTTGTGTATGAATGGTCCTGCCTTTATTTTTTTTGCAGACTAATTCAAGCAACAGCAGCCACATACTTACTGCCAAGCCCTGGTAAATCCCTGAATTCTGTGGTACTTCTGAATAGCAAGAGGAATGAACTGGGCAATTCCTGCACCCACACCCCATGCAGTCTCACCATAGTTTTGAGAAGTTGACTGGACAAAGTCTCTCTTCCTTTGCTCAGAGCATTCGTTTGACTTGGCTTCTTCCCACAGCACCCTTGTACACACTGTTGGCTGTCTGAGCAGAACACAGCACGATGGGATTAATCTATCTGGCTTCTCCTTTCTTTCTAACATCTCAACCGCAGCGGTAGGACTTTTATGCCAAGTCCACTTGGATCAGCAACCCTAACTTTCTTTATTGTCTTCACCTCTGGGTCAATTTTCCAGTTCCCTGTCCCTTAGAAACTTGAAAAACAATAATGACAGACACACTTTGAATTTGGCTTTGTTTCCTTTTTCAGAGAAATTCTAATATTCAATTCAGAGAAGTTTATATATGTTGCATGCAATTCTATAAATGTGCAACCCAGGTCTTAAATATTGTAACACTATATTGGAGAAAAAGTCGCTGTTTTCAAATCCCTATGGTTATCATTTGAGTATAGAATGAGATATTTAATACAGCATAAAAGGAGGATAGTTTCACATAGCAAATATACTGATCTCAGAAGGCACATGACTCAGTCTGTCCTTACACCAAGGTAGAGAACCCACTTTGTAAATGGGAAATTGGGAGCCTGGGAAGCCTTTTGTACTTGCTCAAGATTATTCCTAAAATAGATGACAAAATGTGGACAGGGATCAATAACTGGTTCTTAAATTTTCATTCATCCAAGA
Organism: Myocastor coypus; assembly: GCA_004027025.1. NCBI lineage: Eukaryota > Metazoa > Chordata > Mammalia > Rodentia > Myocastoridae > Myocastor > Myocastor coypus. Next base: position 6,010 of record PVJA010024778.1, read on the forward strand.
TATCCCTGCTTACATCCATCACTGCTATATCCCTTAGGTTTGAAAGAGTTTTATCTTTCCCCCTAAAAGAACACTACCCACATTAATTATTCATCTATCTTTTTATTTTAATTAATTAATGGCATATAAAGTTAATAGCCTATGCTTCTTGATGAGAATACTTATTTTTAACCTACACTGCTATGATTCTAGACAGCAGCAATGAAAAATGTTTCATTAGCCTGAGCATCTGCCCCTCTCTGGGCACACATGCTTTTGTTTCCATGTTTGTGAAGCTCTGAATATGAGTCCTAGCAATCCACTGCTCCCTCAGGAATTTGTGGATGCCCAACCTAGATCAGGACTCACTGGCCTTATAAACTCTGTAACACAAGTTCTTAAAGTTGAGCATCAAAATCGGCTAGAGAGCTTGGTCAAACACAAATCTTTGTCCCCATCCCCAGAGGTTCTGAGGCTGCAGTTCTGAGGTGAAAGGTCGAGAATGAGAATTTCAAGCACATTCTCAATTGATAAGGAGAAGGCTGGGCCAAGGACCATATCATGGGTCTGATTCTTGCTCCAGTTCTCTGGCTCCTTCAGTCTGCTTCTTGATCTTTTTCCTTAGCCCCAGCAGAGCTGTGTTCCCACTGAACCTGCTAGTGAGGGGTCTCTAGGAAGGATTCACACATGGCAACAGCCTTGCCTTGGCTGTCTGAGCTCGCAACCCTGCATGTGAGGATCAGGCATCCTTCCTAAAGGAGCTCATAGCAGCCTCGTGGCCTATTTTCTCCATTGTCTCAGATTCTCTCTGAGCACTGATGTTTGACTGGAGGGACAAGGACCATAAGAGCCCTTGTCCTTATCTCAGGATCGTTTTTTTCTGAACTCTAAGTAAGCAAATGTTTATATACACAGCTGACCTAAATTAGCTGGAGCTATGGGGACAGAAATAGGAATAGCCAACAACTAAACTGAGGCGAGAACATGAATTCCCCTGTGAGGAGCGATTAATCTTCCTCTGGAGGGAACGAGTCAAATGTGTGGGTGACTGGATTTATAACCATATTTTAATTTGAAATCACATGGACTTATTTTTTTAATTTAGAAACTCAAATTCCTTTTCAATCTTAAATGTCAATGTCCTTTAAATACAAAATTTTGCCATTTGATACTCCCCAGGCTGGCAAGCACAAGTGGTCCTTTGTGTATTTTCCAAAAACTCATCTGGGGATGGGGACTATTATGATTGTTGCCGGCCCTCCGGGAAGATGGCTGACACCCATGTTCTCTGCAGTCCAGGAGAAGGCAAACCTTGACCCCTGGGGCATTGCAGGGGAGTTTTCCATTGTGTGACCTCAAGCCAGTGTCCCACATAACCCCCTTAAAGCCCTGAGGAGAGGAGCATGTGGTAAAAACAGCGTGTGGACCTCCTTGGTATTCTTTCCAAGACCTTACTAAATGGGCATAGCTTCCCACTCTTGAGAGCAATGCTGTAGCAGATCTTTGTGCCCCTGCCGTCAGAGAACTGGACCATGGGAATCATTTCATAAACTAGTTCTTAACATGAAGAAGTGATTGTAGTTATAAAGTTCAGATATAGGAAATATAGTGTTTCTTAGGACAGGCTCCACCAACAAGAAATGAAGATCTTCAGGGAAGGAAAAATCAGATAAATCCTTCTCAAATTCCAAGCCTAATTAAAAGCAACCATGTTTGGAATGTGTAAGATATCTCAAGCTATAGTCATACTGTTCCCTTTGGGTAACTTGTTAAGAAAAAGAATGCGTTACTCTTTTTAATCACTTAACAGAGACCCCATTTCTAAAGTCGGTTCTTTTTCTGAATGTCAGTAATTAAACCACACCAATAAGTAGTACTTAGTGAGAACACCCATAGGTGATGGGACAGAGGTGAAGGCCCGAGCGTTCAGATTACAAAGGTTCCCCCAGGAAACACTGTTCTCTGAGCAGATTTAGTGATCTGCTCACTGGGGGAAAGGTTGGGGCCCAGCTGGATGGCTCAGTGGTCTAAAGCGCCTGCTTAGGAAAGCTTAGGCGGCTGCAGGGACTGCAGTTCGATCCCCAGCACCACATGCTGCGCCAGCCCTGCCCTCAGGGCAGGCTGAATCGGCCATAAAAATAAATAAACAAACAAACAAAAGTTCTGAAACAAGAAAAATAAAATAAAATTCTTTAAAAAAAAAGTCATTAGACACCCTCAGTACAAATTCCAACTGTGCTCACATGCAGAAAAGTTGAGAGTCCTTCCCAAAGGTGGTGCCTAGACTCAAATCCAAGGAAATGAGCAGTGTGATTATTTTCCAGAGTCAATGAATAGGAAGAAATGGGAGGAAAGGAGTCATCTCTGGCAACAGGTATGACAAAGAACTGAGTTCATACCTATATATCAGACCTCTCAACCTCCAGCTCTAGTCAAGAGATGGGAAGGTACTAGCTATATTGGACTCCAGGCCAAACTGGGACTATCTTGCATGCAGGCCTCTTTGGTCAAAATTGCTAGGGAGGCAGGGAAATTGATGGGGAAGTTTTGCTGCTGAGTAGCACCCTACCTAGAGGAAAATAGGTTGGCTGCCATTGCGGCATCTGCCAGTATTATAGCTGATAGCAACTATCCCTGTTGAAAATGCTTGCATTTGGCAGGCATGGTCTTAAGACCAGAGTGAGGCATATGTGCACATACATGGTCCTAGGGGCTGATCTAGCCAGAACACTTTTTTTTTTTTTTATGCCAGCCAAGATTTGAAATCATACTTGATTGCCTGCTATTTAAGAGTGGACATCTATTAGAGTAGTTGTAGAACTCTGGATTAGGTGATTCCTTAATTTGTTTAGACTAAAATTCAGGGGAAATCAATGCAGTTCTGTGACCTCTGATTAACCTCATCACTTGAAATGAAAAGTGATTATTTATGGCTTCTGACTGAGATTTTTCCAGAAGATAAGGCAGATTAATACAAAATGTATAATTTTGGTGGATGTTCTATTACTTTTGCCACATCAAAAAAGTTTACTGAGGGTCAGGGAGATAGCTCAGTGAGCTAAGTGCCTGCTTAGGCAAGAACAGGGACAGGGGTTCCATACCTGGTTCCATATGCTGTGCTGGCTCCAACCCCAGGACATGCTTAGCCAGCCACCAAGACAGGGCGTGGTAGACCACGCCTATAATCCCAGCTCTGGAGAGGCGGAAAACAGCAGGATCAGTATGAGTGTGAGCTGCATAAGGAGACCCTGTAGCAAATACATAGCAAAAGAAAAAAAAAAAAAAAAAAAAAAAAAAAAAAAAAAAAAAAAAAAAAGAAGAGTTTACCAAGTCATCATGAAGAGGTGCTGCAGATGAGTAACGGGGAGGATGCAGAGGAAAGAGCAGAGGTATTTGATGCCGGTGACTTACAGCTACTATATATTACATTAGATGAACGAGGCTGCATCTGCTGATGGTTAGTTCAAGTAGCACAGTCAGAAGGATGTTAGGGTTATCAGAGGACCTAGGCTCCAAGTCCTATCTGGGATTCCAGGCAAGAGAATTCCTACATATGGCGCCCAGTTTCCCCATTCCATTGGGGACTAGACTTCCCTGTCTCCAGGGTTCCTTGCAGTCCTCAAAGTCTAATTATCTACTTTTTACTAAATGCCCTGGTTTGCATGGTTATGACCAGCCAGCCACATCTTTTACCCAAAGTAAAGTCCTTTCCCACCAGACACCCCTACCTGGACAACCCAGCTTTTGAACTCAAGAGCACAGCAAAGTTGCAGAGGGTGTGAGTCACTGGCTACCTCCTCTCACAGACCACGTTATTTCTGACTGCTCTGTTTCTTCAGGAACTCGGAATGCCCCTGCCTCCACCACTCCTCTTCCTGTCACGCACTCTGCCTCTGCTGCTCCTCTTGGTTGAGGACTGAATTTCGCCTTCCTCTGTCTCTGTGGCTTCCAGGCAGCTGGCCTCCTCCAGGCCTTAAGTCTTCCGTTGCTTGTGGCCTAGCGATGGCAATCACTTCCAGACTGCACACAGCTCGGCCAACACAGCAGCCAGCCCTGCAACACTGCCCAGCCCCCAAGCCAGCCTCGGCTCATGTCTTTGTCTTTCTGTTTCAGCACTGAAAACTCCAGCTGCATTCCATGAACACAGAAAAAATCTGGATAGTAGCAAGGTAATTTCTGCAGATTGCCTTTCCTGACCTTGGACTACAGTTATAGCTTTCTGGGTGCTAAACTCTGGCTAATGCATGTAGAATTTCTGCAACCACCTCCATGAATTGGCCTCTCGCCTGCCTCCAACAGCATAAGGAACCTCACTACTCTGCACTAATGATGGCGGAAATCGGCTTCTCTAAGTGAACGTTGAAGCTACTTTTATTTAGCATTTAAGCAAAATGCCTTCAGTATTTTTGGTTTTGGGAAAAATCACAGCAAGAGAGTGCTAAGGATCAAAAAGACCTTAGGAAGAGAAGTCGGACTGGTTTGCAAGGTGCCTTGCCTTTCAACACAGTCTTTTCTTAGCAACACTCAGATTTGCTTAAATGTGAGTGAATGAGAAGAGATGGTCTGAGGGTGCAGGGCTTATGTGCAGTTGCCGAAAAGCAAAGGGAATAATATTTATTTCCCATTCTAGGGAAAATTCACGCCTTCTGCACCTTCACAACAAATCTCTGCCGCCTAAATTTAGCCGTGGTGTAAATGCCATTTGGCAACATTGGCACTCTGAGTGAGAAGGAGGGCCTGGGGCTTTGCCTGAGAGCACTGGCCGTGCAGCTTATCTCTAGGGACACAGGAAGAGCCACACTCCGCAGCTCTTCAGAGTAGCTAGGGAGTGGCTCTTACTCCCACTACCTTGGGAATAACAAACAACAGCTGCCTTTTTTTTTTTTTTTTTAATCAGAATTGGAGCGAGCCTCAGGGTTTTTCAAGGCACCAGAACAGTAAGATAAAAGCCTATTAGTAGAAATCAAGAGTCTGGGTTGACCTTCCCACAGCCTAGTGGTGGTGAGCCTGTGGCCCATGTGCCAAAGTAGGCTGTCCGTTATCACTGAAAGCTCTAAAAGGTCCGCTATGACTGTGGAGCTCTGCATCAAGATTGTGAGATAGAGTGAATGGCCTCTCTCTAAAAACCTTCTAACGTCTGAATCCACAGGCTTTGTTCGCATTTTCCCATATCCTAAGAGAGAAACCAGAAGAATCATGGAGAAGGCTGAAAGTGGTCTTGTCCTAGCAGATGTTTTTATACAGTTCCATCTCTCATCCTGACAATAGAGGAGACAATAGAGGAGTGACAATAGAGGAGAACTGCTTACAGTGCAAGCCATTTGGTATCATAGCTATTGAATTAATATTTTATTAACATGTGCCTACCTGGCCTTTCAAGTTTTAGCTTTGTAATCCTGACATGGACCCGAACAAACTTTTTACCTCTTCATCTTGTTCTCCCATCCTAAAACTCCTGGGTTCGTCACTGTGTTTCTTCATCAAAACCTGGAAGCACAGAGTAATTTCATTTTCGACTTGTCATGAAAAGAGTAGGTCTTTTTTTTTTTTTTTTTTTTTTTTTTTCTCTTTAAGAGAAACTGAGTTTTTCTAAAGTGAAATCAAGGTGATTCTCTGTGTTCTTGTTCTATAGACTGAAGATTCCCTTAGGCGAAAGGGCAGGAACAGGTCTGGCCGTGCTGACTTGGTTAATATGCACATACTCCAAGGTAAGTCTGCATGAAACTGTAAGCTAGTAAGTGTCCGTAAAATGCTGGACTATTTTTCCAGAGCTCTTTGTCTCTCTTCATGTGTTAAACAGTCTTAGAACCTCATTCTGGACAAGGATAGTTTCAAGCAGTCATCTAGCCATTTCAGCCATGCTGAAAATCCAGTGGCAAGCCACAGTAAGCTTTTAATCTTGGATGCCTCTTCCTGAGCACCCCCCTCTGAGCACATAAGAAGTAGTCAACATGTGTTGGTAATCATTAACCTGGATCATTATTCAGTTAAGGATGCAGTTGAGGCCCTCTGTTTGCTTCCACAGCCATCAGAGAACAGTTTGACACTGCTTTTCTGATGTGCTTATAGGCCCAAGCCCACACAAAGGCCCTGCCACTACATTGAGAAGGGGGAAGCAGGACAAAGACATAGTTAACACCCATATGCAGACACCTGGGTAAGATCAGAAAACTGTTACTATTTCAAGAGGTGCCTTCCCTTGGATGGGACTTCCATATCCACCTGGCCCCCAAATTCAAAAGGTTCTACTTTCTATTTGAATGATTTTGATATGGAATATTTATTGGTCAGGCAAGTACGGAATTGGATGTCCAAGCTGGGGCAAGCTGATATGCCAGACTCTGTACTTGTGGAGATGAGTAAGACCCCGGTTCCCACTTTTAAAGGTTCTTTCTCAGGTGGGAAAGGAGGTAGATGATGAGCGTCACAATCCAGCATGAAAAGAGAAAGTCCAGTGTTGTGGTTGCACAGAGACAAGTGGATAGGGCACTGAATCAGAACTAGAATCAGAACTAATGGGGAAGGAGCAAACAGCGAGCTGGACAGTGAGCTGGAGTGTGAAGGCTGGACCTTGAAGAGAAAGAAGAAAAGAAGTTCTGAGGGTTAAGGGAACAGTGTGAACACACAACAGGACACTTTCTCTAGAGTGTACCTTGCCTTATACAACTCTATGCTCACGTTAAGTGGCACAGAAGGCCCTGTAATAACATGAAAGTTGTGAAGCTCGTTTCTTTAAGCAACATTATTTCTATTCATCCAGTCTCCCAAGGCTGACTTTTTTCAGCCTCTGAGACAAGTGGGACATTATAGGTGGAGAACTGTTTTCAAGGCATAAAAGAGAGTTAGGATAATGTAGCACTCCAGGGAAAGGCTGTACAAGCTTCAAAACTTAGACTCCATGACATAACCAAGAGATACCAAAGGCTGTTTGTAGAAGGTGAAAGATTCTCTACAAAAACATCATGGCAACCCTAAGAGCAGCTGCTAGCTCAACACAAAGTTTCAGCTGCACAAATAATCCAAAGAATGCTATTTCAAGTGAGAAACAGACTTTTCAAGGATAAGCTTCACAAATAAAAATAAATATCATGAGTGGCAAGGAGATGAGAAATACATACATTCTTACAGTTGTAGGAATACAACTGGGTCATTGTTTCTAGAGTGGTATTTGGCAACGTGCATCAAACTTCTGAAAAATGTATCTACTCTTTAGCTTGTGTTGTGATTTTTCATATTTTATTTAAAGAAAATAATCATGCATGCAGAGATTTATGTACAATCATGTTTATCGTGGAACTACTTTAGAAAATGAAACACTGAAAATGGTAAAATGTCCAACAACAGGAGATTAGCTGAACAAATTGTGGATCATCATGTGATTGAATACACAGAGCTACTACAAGCAAGGCTTACAAAGAATGGAGACTTAATAAGAAAAGGCTTACAAGATGTTTAGTGAAAAGAGCAGGGGAAATTATATTTATAGTCAGATTCTGGGAAGAAATATATATATATAAAGATAAGACACATTTATAGACAGATTCTAGGAAGGCAAAAATGTAGACCTAATAATAAATACCATAGCCAAGAAGGATGCCAACTACTAAAAGTATTGACTATAAGTGGGGGGTTTCCTAAGGCTTTCGTGTTCTTTTACATAGTTCTTTGGCATATTTCATACTTATGATAGTGAATAAATAGTAATGTTGTAATCATAAAAAGAATATAAAATGTTATTTCTAAGGCTGGGAATGTGGTTCAGTGGCAGAGCACTTGACTGGCACATCCAAAGCTCTGGTTCAATCCTCAGGACCACCAAAAAAATGTTATTTCTTGCATTCTTACAGTCATTAAAATGTCAAGCTGTTTCTGGCTTTAGGTGTTCCTCTATTCTGCCCAACAGAAATGGAGAATTAGCACCCAGGACCTGCTAGATACACAGCAGCCACTACCCTCCAGAAATTTATCACCTGAATTTATTAATAGTACAATAAGATAGAGGGCCCGTGCTTGGAACTGCTAGAGGCAGTCCAACATACCAGGTTTCTATGAGCTAAGAAAGAATTAGAAAGGCTTTCTGCCTCTGCATGTCAAAAAAAAAAGGAATTGTGTAGTCATGGTGGGAAATAGAGTAGGGATGCAAAAGAACAAAGATGAGCTCAGTAGGATACGAGGCTGAGGAGGCACAAAGGGCAAGATCAGGCTCACTGTGGTGGTATTTGGTTTGGAAACTCACCGGTCATGAGAGAAGGTGAATCCAGTGTGTGGCAGGCTTGGAGAGAGAGGACTGTCTGGAAGGCGTAATATTAAGTAAAAGGACTTCTTGAAAATTACTGCTCAGTTGATATATAGAACAAACAAGAACAGTCTGTGGCAGAGGGCAGCAAGGAGCCTTCAATGGCCCCTTAGGATCCAGCTTGTTGCAATTGATTAGCCATCCCTAGACCTCCCCTGGATGGAAAATTCTAGATCAGCCAAAGTCATAGCTTGATGATGACAGCATAAGGAGGCTGGGAGGCTTGTCCATACATGTATCATTTGCTGAATTCACAAAGTTGAAAACAAAATTGCAAACCCTTATAGAATCCTAACTTATGTTTTTGCATTATAGCACAAGTTAGCTGGATCTCTCCCCAAGTTCTTCTACAGAAACAGCTTAAGGCCCATACTAAAGAGGAAATTTGGTGTCAACCATATAGAGCTGGGTTTAGGGCTCTCTATATAACCTTTCTCACCCTTCAAATGATCAAAAACACCTATTGGATAAATTCTTTAACATGAGGTAAAAATTCCTCTGCCCAATTAAGTAACAATTTCAAAGGATTCTTCTCCTTTATAAACAACCTAAACATTTGACTCCTAGTCAGTGTCACAGTATTGGTAAGTCCAAAACCATTAAAAAGCTACACTACTACTACTACTACTACTACTAATAATAATAATAATAATAATAATAATAACACTTCTACTACTACTACTACTACTACTACTACTACTACTACTACTACTGCTGCTGCTACTACTACTCATTCTAACCTTAGATTGTGTTTCCTGCCAGCTTAGCCTGAACCGTTCAGCATCCAAATGCTGCAGCAGCGGGTTAGGCAAGTAATGTGGACCCCGTGGAATGCTTGCTTGCAAAATCTCCAAACTGCATTTTTTTTCCCCCTCACAAATCTCACAAAACAAATTTCTCTAAGTTTTCTCTGTGCCTCTCGATTTGCCTTTATTTGGAAGTATCTGGTCTTCGGTGTTAATCCTTGGGAAGTGATGATGATTCCATTGAAAAATTATTAGGATGTTAGGGCACGATATGACACACTGTTTTATAGCCACAAGCCAAGAACAAAACTGAAGAAAGACATCAAACTCTAAAACTGATCCTTTTCATTTCAACCATTCAGCCTCCACCACGGAGAGGTCCATTCCAAGTGCTCAGATGAAGCTGAAAAGAGCACGCCTTGCCGATGATCTTAATGAAAAGATTGCTCTCCGACCAGGGCCGCTGGAATTGGTGGAAAAGAACATCCTCCCTGTGGATTCTGCTGTGAAGGAAGCCATAAAAGGTAGAATACACGGATGGCCTGGCTCTGGGGCCCATGAGGTGCAAGGGCAGCTGGGACTCCAAATGTTAGGAACCATCAGGGTGGGGGCCTCCGGACAGGATCTATGCATGTGTCCGTCTCTGTGTGGGTTCCTTATATGCTAGAGAGCCTAGACACGAGGAAGAAGGGCATCCTTGTACACTCAAAGGTCAAGTTAACACAGGCCAACTTTGCACTTCTGACCAGACATAATCCTCAAAACCTCCTCGACATAATCCTACCCTTTACAAGTCATGGGCACGGCCCCCTACAGCTTCCTTTTCCAGAGAAAGGTGAAGGTACAACTCCTGGACTCCTGGTTGCTGTGCACTGGGACTCTCCCAAGTCACCTGGTCTGGCTGAGATGGAGGTGACAATACCTGCCCTACCCAGGCTCTTGGGAGGGAGGCTGGTACTACATGATGCATGTGAGCACTCCTGTTGACATCCATGTGCTCTGTGAACTCAATAATAATAATAATAATAATAATAATAATAATAATAATAATTGAGATCATTGATGAGGCGGGCTCTTTTGGAAGTGACATAAACAATAATTTTGCATAAATTGTATAAAATCATTGTGTAAAGTCTTTTGACCAATGGACACGAAAGACGCGCAAATAGTCTGTAGGAGCTGAACTCATGTGTGGAAAGTTTTGAGTAGAACCTGAGGAAATGGGGGTAGACAGGAGAAAGGGGAGCTGCACCTTGTAACTGTTAGGCCCAGTTAGGTCCACAAACAGCTCTGAGAGCACTGAGAACCATTATTTAGCAATATGCTTCTTGGCATGTTGTGACAACTTATACCTAAGGGCATTTTATCCAAAACAAAGGGTAGTATGAAATGTATCAAGTTTGTCTAGACTTTAGAATCTTGTTCTCACTCATCCATTTAGAGGCTGTGTGAAATTTGCCTTCAGAATCTGGAAATATGAAAATACCAACTTCAGGAGTGCAAATTCACTCACTTTCATTACCTCACTGGAATCCCATTGTGATCTTTTCTTTTCCTGTCTGTCCACAGGAATTTCTTGTGCCCTTGGACTGAGGCTACGGTACTCACAGTGCACTGTCTCTCCCCGTCACTACTCTAATACAATGCCAGACAGGAAAAAGTCCCCATGGGGCACCTCTTGAAGCATCCTATTCTATGTTTATAAATTTGTGATTTATTTTTATATGATAGGTGAAAAAAGCTCTTCAAATTTGCTTACTTTAGTTTATAGTGAGATTATATTTCTTCATGTGGTTAAGTGTCTCAGCTGGCTTGTGGCTTTTCCTCTTCCTTCTGCTGGGCATGTTCCTCATCACTGCTTCGTAAATGCTATTTTTATAGAGGGAAGAAATCTTCCATCTGCCACAGGCATCAACCATCCTCTCAGCAATTTGTCCTTTGCCTTTTGATTTTTGTGTGTAGTGATTTAACTGATAGTAATTTTAAGTTCCTGTGTAAATAGGCTGGTCATCCTTTTATTTTTGCTTCTGAATTTTCTCATTAAACTATTTCCTAACTCAAGAATATAGAAGAATATGGAGGTCTTCCACCTAGACTATTATTTTAACACTTTATGTACAGGGTTTTTATCTTTATGCTTAAATCCTGACTACATCTGAAATTATATCTTTGCTTACAGAGACAGATCTAACGTTATTTTTTCTTCAATTTTTATAGTATATTTCACTATTTTATTAATATCTGTCTTTCTCACATTCGTCTGATTTTCCTGGTGTTTCTTGGCTCTTTGCAGAAATGACTGTGAATGAAGATTATTATCAGTTTTTCATATGCCAACATCAATCAGTCCAGTTAGAATTTTGTTTGGTATTATAATGAATTTATAAATTAATTTATTGTAAATTCATATATTTAAAAGACATTGATTCTTCCAAGGCAGATTTAGTGTCCTCTCTGCTTATTTACATCTTTTATTTCCCTCAGCAAAGCTTGTTGTTGTTTTAAATGAAGTCACACGATTTATTATTGGCTGAGAAATCCATGAGTTTGATACATTTACCTTATAACTGGGCATCTTCGACAATTTCTTTCAGTTTCAATAGTCTCTTAATTTATCTTAAGTTGTTTAGGTACACATGATTTAAAAAACAAATTGATTTCCTGTTTAAGTTTTTTCTGCTTTGTTGCACTGGCTGATAGGCTGATAGTTGAAAAGCAGCATCACTCTGGTAACTTACTATGTCAGTTCAAAGTCTACAGAGAAGGAGCTGGTAAGATAGCTCAGCAGATTAAGCTGTCTGCTTAGCCAAGCTTAGGCCAGCACAGGGACCAGGGTTCAAACTCCAGGGTGGGCTGAGCTGGCCACAGAGCCCAGGTGTAGTCCAGGGACACACCTGTAATCCTAGTGCTGGGGAAGCTGAAAACAGGAAGATCACTATGAGCCTGAGCTGTGTAGTAAGACCTTATAACAACCAAATATATTTAAAAAATAAAATCAAGTTTATAATGTATAGGTTACATGTGATTTTCAAGTGTTTTATCTATAAATTATATTTTATTCATAAATAGACATTTATTTATAAAGTATATGACTATATATATTACACATATACTATATTATATGAAACAAATAATGTCTTATTATATACAAAATATAGCAGATAAAATATAGCAGATATAGATCATACGTATGATCTATAAAGCACATATGACCTATATAGGTGTAGTGAATGATATGTCAGTAATATAATTAGTAAGTATGGGTACGTTATGTAGTAGAATATGACCGTTGTTAGTAGGCTGGCCGTCCTTCAAAAGTGATGTTCTCTGTTGTGTTATGTTTCATGTTTTGTCATATTCCATGCTATATTGATGATAGCATATTTGCATCTTCCCTGTTAAATGGGAATACCATTAGATACTGTAAGAGCTACTTTTCTATTCCTATTTTACTACAAGAACTTTACAAGATGCATGCTGATTTTTTAAAATGCTTCCAAATCATATGAAAAGTTGATGGCATGGGTTTCCTTTTTCAACGTAGTCATGTGATATTGTTACCTTTGTAATTATTCTTAAATTTCTGGAAACAGTCTTTATTTTATTTATTTATTTGTATTTTAGGGAAGGGCCTATGGGGTGTGCAGGGTCTCTTAGATCAGATCCACCTGTCTACAGCCTACCAAAAGCTGAGATTACAGGCATGATCCACCATGCCCAGTCTTAAATGCTGGCTCAGTGCACCCTGGAGGGTGAGGCCAGCATGGCAAGTGTGGGGATTGAACCCCCGACCACTTTAATCTGAGCAATTTGGCTGGCCCTGTTCTTGTTTTTGTTTCTGTTTTTCTTTAGGATTCCCTACTACTTTATTTGGGATTTTTGCATCTGTTGTGTTAGTTGGGATAATACTAACTACAAAACAAATCACAAAGCTTTAGCACCTTAACAAAAGAAGTTTATTTCTTGACTCTTATCAGTTCAGGGTTTCCTTCTACTACAAATCCTCCACAGTAGGCTCCTTCTGTCTATTTGCTCCACCATACCCTACAGTGAGGCGGCACTTTTCAGTAAAAGCTTTAGGCCCTGTCTCTCTCAACCGCTCAGATCTGCCACTGTACTGTGAAAAGATCCAGAACAGCAAGCAATCACATGGGGATAGCTGTGTTCCAATAAAACTTTATTTACAAAAATATACCCTGAGGCCACAGCTCATAATTTGCTGCCCTACAGCCTTGTCATCCTCTGTGTTGAGCCAGAGAATGTGAAAGTGGAAGTGACAGCCTCTGACCCACTTATTAAAACAGCCCCAGTGAACATGAACCCAGCACTTCCATTCAAATCCCACTGTGAGAACAGAACATATGGCCCATAAGTCACCCTGAACACCTGTTTCTCAACAACAACTCTAAACTCCAGAAGCAGCAGCATAAGTTTTGATACGCGGCTAGTGCTATCACAATATTCATAAATAATTCCATCCCTTTTCTTACATTTCTCAGATTGAAACGGCAACCACATTGTCCTTCACTTATGGTCAGGTCACATTTCATGGTAGAGTCCCATTACAATGAACCCATCCTAAGTTGAAAATATGATTAAGTTGGAAATATATTGCTTCCGGAGATACAGCTTGCCTGGCAAATGCAAGGTCCGAGTTCAATCCCCAGTACCACAAAAAAGAAAGAAAGGAAGGAAGGAAGGAAGGAAGGAAGGAAGGAAGGAAGGAAGGAAGGAAGAGCATTTCTTAGATCCAGGTTGATAAACATCATAGCTCAGCAACACTGCCCTGTAGAATATTGTCATTTCACTCACATCCTATGGCTCACAAAGGGCTGACCGCTGCTGCTGTCATACTGCATATCATTAACTGCAAGCAGATCAAGATTCAAAACTAGAAGCAGTTTCTTCCAGATGCCCGATATTCTGCCTTATTGTAAAGAAAAATGTCATAAACAGAACCATTGTAATTCAGGGAAAATTTAGAGCTACCGTTTTGTATTTGTTGATGTGCTGGAAACATGTCAGTGCCACCTCAATGATCCATGGCTCCAAAATGTTGCTCAGTAACATTGTAGGGACCCAGTTCCTTGTTAGAAGCACTTCTTTGATCTCCTTTCTTGGCTTTTTCCATAGTTATCTGTGTATTCAAATTTTTGTCCTAAGTTCATTTGTAGGTATACTTTAGGTATTCTAGAAATTCTCCTTCTCTTCCTAAATTTCAAGGTTAATTAGCTTCAGGTAAGGTGTAGTATTGGCTTACAGCAGTTCTCAGTGTCCCCAAAGCTGAGGTAGGTTTAAATGTTTTGTTCTAATTCTGAAAATCTATATGTTCTCTTTCTTCTTCCCTTTCTTTTCATTACGCTAGCAAGAAGTCTCCCTGGATGATTTTTACAAAGGAGCAACTCATAATTTTATTTATGCTGATGTTGTATTTCTCTTAAGTCAGTCCAGGCTGTTGAGCAGAATTTGCACAAGGAGAGCTGAAGATCTGAAACGGGGGTCTAGCTGCAGCTGCCCAGGAAAAGAATCAGAGGGTGGGGGCTAAAAAGTATCCATCATTTAAAGTAAGGAGACAAAAGGTACATGCAGGAGCCCTGTTCATGGCTATGGAGAATCAGGGAAGGACCTCTGAGAAAAAATAACGCTCAGGATCTGGCCTGGCCTGAAGGTAGAAAGGCTGGGAAATTATGTCATTTAGTTTTGTATGTTTGTTTAGTGCTGGGAAACTGGAGTTTCCTTATACACTGTGCAAGTGCTGCACCCCTGAACTGCACCGCCAGCTCCAGCCAAAACTCAGGAATATGTACGCCTGGTTTTTAAACCCAGACTTTGTGATCCTGAACTAATGACCATAAAAAAACCAATTATTCTCACCGTGCCTCAATTACCCTATCTGTAATATCCCAGTAATAGTAATGGCTATCTTCCTTGAGACTGTTTTGCTAGCAGGCTTCCATTAAATAATTTATGCAAAGAGTTAGCTAGATAATAAAGACACATTTATAAATTACTTTCCATTCTGACTCTAACATGTCCTGGCATGTTAGCAGGAAAAAAGGCACAGCACAAGAAAACTCTTGCTCTTTGTGACAGTTTCTCTGAAGAGAGTAGATAAAAGCTCCAGGGGTACTGGAGTGCTGGGGAGATAGCTCAGCAGTCTAAGCACCTTTCTGGTAAGTACAAGAACTAGAATTCAATATCCAGTACCACAGGCTGTGACAACCCCAAAACTGGGCGTGGTGGTACACACCTATAATCCCAGAGTTGAGGAGGCTGAGACATGAGTCTGAGGTGCATAGCAAGACCCTATACCAAATAAATAAATATAAGATTTTTTTAAATCCCCAGTGGGGATATACATGTCCATACCAGTCCAAGGCATCCTGGAAGTAGTGACTGATTAGCTAAGCCCAAAGAGGAGAAGGAGTAAGAGAAGGAATATGAAGAAGCAAATGCTAGCTTGGAGGTTAAAAAAAAAATAGATTAAATTATATCGTCAAAACAGAGAAAGTTCAGATAAGTTCTCATCACTTAGGGGAATAAACATGAGCATTTTTCTAATTCCCCTACAAGGATAAACAGAAGTTTAAAAAATAATAATGAAGCTGTGGAGAGAAATGGGTAGTTTTCTGGACAGATCCAGTGCTCTGTGTGTGTGTGTGTGAGAGAGAGAGAGAGAGAGAGAGAGATTCAGGTGAGGGATGGCTCATGTAGAAAGATCTTTCTGGCTCCAGTGAGGCGTGGGTTTGCAAGAGGCAGCACAGAGTCTGAGAGCTCCACTGAGGGGCTGCTAAGCTTCTTGGTAAGAGCTGATGAGATCCTGAACAAGAGTCTCAGCTGTGAGGATGGATAGAAGAGAAACTGAAAGGAGGAATAATTTTGCATGGTTTTAGGGCTGTTTTGCTTTTTTTCTTTTTTCCTGATGTATTTAGTACAGGTCTTACTATGTAGATCAGACTCATAGTGATCCTCCTGTTTTCAGCTTTCCAAGCACTGGGATTACAGGCATCACACCACTACACCCGTCTCTATTACCATCTCAGCCCACCGCAGGCCCGAGATCAAACTCCAGCCCATGTGCTCTGCCTAAGCAGGCACTTTTTTTTTTTTTTTTGTCTTTTTGAGACAGGGTCTCGCTATGCAGTTGAGGCTGGTCCTGCGCTCACTTTTGTAGCCCAGGCTGGTCTCGAACTCGCACCAATCCTCCTGCCTCAGCCTCCCAAGTGCTGGGATTACAGGCGTGAGCCACCACGCCCGGCTTTTCTGTCTTTTTGAGACAGGGTCTCGCTATGCAGTTCAGGCTAGCCTTGAGCTCACTTTTGTAGCCCAAGCTGGTCTCGAACTTGCACTGATCCTCCTGCCTCAGCCTCCTGAGTGCTGGGATCACAGGCGTGAGCCACCACGCCCGGCTAAGCAGGCACTTTAATCTGCTAAGCTATCTTGCCGGCCTTCTGCTGAGAGAGAGAGACAGAGACAGAGACAGAGACAGACACAGAGACAGACACAGACACAGAGACAGAGACAGAGACAGAGACAGACAGAGAGGAATGAGGACATAGCTCAGTGGCATAAGTGCCTGCCTGGCAAGTGCAATGTCCTGAGTTCAAACTCAGGTACCAAAAAAATAAAAGGAGAGAGAGATAAACACATAACAATGAAACCAAGTTCAAAATAGATTAGTAGGACAGGTATAAAAGTTGATACCTTGCATATTATTGTCTTCCTAGTAGTTATTCAGAATAGAAGATCTAGGCATGATCTCTAGTCTATATGATATTAGTACAAAAATTTCATTCGTAATGACCTAAGAGAAACTAGCTGTGTCATAGTCTAAACTATCAAGTTTTGACAAAGTGACATCCAGGTTTTCCTTTCAGGCAACTGGGAAAATGCTGCTGTCACTTATCAAGATGAGTAGTCCAGGTTTGTGGAAAGATTATAGACTGTCATTTTGAATTGTTGAATTTGAGAGGCCCGTAGAAAAAAACTAAGCTGGCCCTGAATGCCACAGAAGCAAAGCTCAGGAGGGAGGATTTGCTACAGTTGCAGAGTTGGGAATCTTCAGTGTATGTGCTAATCCATCCATTCATTATTTTCACCTAATATTTGTTGAGTAAGCTCTGCATGCCTGACTCAACTTCAAATTCTTGAATATAGCAGTGAATAAAACATACTAAGTTTTCACTCTAACAGAGTTGACATTCTAGTCAGGGACACACAGAAAATAAACCAGAAACATAATAAATAAATTATATGTTGGGTTGGCCAAATAGCTCAGCAGATAAAAGTGCCTGCTTAGGCAGACCCAGGGCCCAGGGCTCAATCCCCAGCATGCCTTGCCAGCCCAGACCGCAAGGGCACGCTGCGGCATTGGTTGGCACTGGGCATGGTGTACATACACGTTTTAATCCCAGTGCTGGGGAGGCTGAAAAGAGGAGCATCATTACAAGTCCAATCTGTGTAGTGAGACCCTGGAGACCTCGTACTAAAATATAAATTAATTAATTAATTAATTAATTAATTAAAAATGTTATAATACAGTTGATAATTGCTGTAAATAGAAACAGTGCAAGATACAAAGAATTCCTGAGTACCCTGTGGGAGAGTGTACAAGGGAAAACAGGAAAATACCGAAAGGGCGAAGAGTGTTAGGCATGATACTGTCACGCAGTACTATTTAAGACAGAGGCTGAGAATCAGTGTAGAGTAAGCCAAAGGGCCAGGCAAGGAAACGGGGAGTGTAGATTTGGTTGATCCAAGCCACAGCTATTAGCGGCCCTGAGTTGCACACTTCGTACTTTCCAATCCATGCATCCACTTCTTTGGCAGTGATCTTTTTAATGCTCCTGTGGGTTTTATGGGCCAGCAACTACATACTATAAAATGCCACACAGGCAGAGGGATTTGCTTAGGGACAGCAGTTGGAATAACATGCCAGAGGCAAAGATAACCCAAGGCACTCCAAAATGCACCTGCTGCTTCTCCGGATCACCGCCCCTCCTTTAGTAGAGAGCGGGGACTTGGGCTTGTGGTTAGGCCTCTGCATATCCTTCCTCCTCCGTCCACGCGCCGGCCCAGTTGTGTTTACGTTTTCCAGCTGTCCCGCAGCTGTGCTTTTGTGTTCTTGCCAGGCTCTGAGAGGACCACTCAGTCATCATCTTCCTCCTTCCAAACTCCATGAAAGATCAACAATTCCCCAACTATAACAGAGAATCATCTAGAATGGCTCTTGACACAGGGAAGGACATCTTTGACAGAATCCCCACACCCTTGGTATTTTCCCTCTCATTTCCTTGTCACTACCGTGTCAGTCAAATGACCACGCCTGGTCTTTTCTCTCCAAATTGTTCTGCACCGAACTTCCTTCTTTCGGGGTGCCAGCTGTGTGTCCTGGCTCCATCCTAGGAGCCTATTGTCTCAATTGGTACAGCTGTAGAAGCTCCAGCTGGAGGAGATACAGACCAATCACAGCAGGGTGACGAGCCCTGCAGGAATACGTGCCTGGGGCTTCCCAGGGGGCACATTTCAGAGTGCACGCCCAGCTGATTACCTTTCTCCCTTTTCTGGAAAACGAGAAAACGACGGGTTAGTTTAGAACACAGAACACAACTGACATATTATATGCAAGGGATGGTTTGGAGAGATAGCTCAACAGTCTAAGCACCTGCCTGGCAAGCCAAGCGTACAGTCCCGAGTTTAATTCCCATTACTGCATGCCACGCTGGCCACCAAAACCAGGGACGCTGGTGCATACCCATAAGCCCAGCACTGGGGAGGCTGAGATAGGAAGATCACTATGAGTCTAAGCTCCAAAGCAAGAACCTGTACCCGATAAATAAATAAAACATAAGCCGGGCGTGGTGGCGCATGCCTGTAATCCCAGCACTCGGGAGGCTGAGGCACGAGGATCGGTGCGAGTTCGAGACCAGCCTGGGCTATGAAAGTGAGCTCAAGGCCAGCCTCAACTGCATAGCGAGACCCTGTCTCAAAAAAAAAAAAAAAAAAGATAAAATAAATAAATAAATAAATAAATAAATAAATAAAACACAGATGCAAGTGATAACGGATGAGAACAGAGCCTGTGTCCTAGAGGTTAGCACAGCCTAGTTCACTTACCAATGGTTATTATTACAGAAATATTTGTTGCTCCTGACATGCTGGTGGCTTGGCCCAGCTTGTTAGCTGGCCTGAGCATCCTTTAGTGCCTAGGAGGTGCTATATGTTCCAGATGCCTGACTTCTTGAGTGAAACAGGTCCTAGCTGGGCAACCCAACTCATCAGATGGTACGCAGGCCCTGGCTTCCAGCTCCAGGGGAGCAGGACCTCCTCCTGACCCGATCTCACCCCGGGCCAGCTCTCCTTTGTGGCTGAGTCATGTTTCAGCTGTTTTTTGTTTTGTTTTGTTTTTAACAACTTTTTATCACTGATTATGCAAAATATAGACAGTCCCATTATCAAAGATAAATTAGTTCTATTTAGCATTATAGCCATTTAATAGAGAAGGCAACATGTGAGACCCCAGAGCTCATCGGGAGGTCATCCCTCTCCAGCTATTACTCACCTTTCTAAAGATTGAACAGTGACCCGCACTCCCCTGTGTCTCCCAGGCTTCACTGCCGGAGACTTCCTCACACAGGATCCGGTCAATCTGTGCAGGCTCAGGAAGTCTTGGCACTGATCATCCATTTTTAAGGCAGACAAACAATAACCACGGCTGTAAGTCAGTGGTAGGGTATTTTGCTTCGGCATGACAAATGAAAAAGTTTGTTTTTGTACAACTTTCTGGTGGACAAAAGCTATCATTCCACCATGAGAAATTCCTTCCAGAATACTAGTGACCCTCAGGAGAAAGAAGCACACCAAGGCCTATGTGACAGACACGTTTTGGAAGAAAAATTCTGGGATATGGGAGTGAAGCTGGAGAATCCAGGAGCCAGTAGCGCTGGAGCTTGTGGGCACCTTGGGGAGGAAAGGGTGAATGCAGAGCAGAAGGCAGCTGCTGGGCTCTGCTCCTGCTCTCTGGTGAAGTGGAGGCCTTTGGTCTTGGTAGCGTTATCTTAGCATTGCTAGAAGACGAGCAGAACACATGCAAAGAGGGCCCAGAACTGGGGAGAAGCCTTCAGACACCTGAGGAATGGGAGGGGCTGAGCGCTGTGCTATAAATGAGAGAGACAGGGCTAAGGAGCCTTGTCCTTTATCCCTAGAGATTTAGCCTCAAGGGCTGAGGGGGAAGAAGTATTTACACTGGACTTCTGTTGCCTTGCGTTGAACAGTCTTAGAATCAGAGTCAAAAGACTCACAGCATATTTTTCCAGTGCCGGGGGTCAGAGAGAAAAAAATCCTTGCACATCCAGGCACCCACTCACATGCACTAAAGTTCAGGCTTTGGGGGGCAGTGTTAGTGCTGTTCAGGTATTTTTAAGGAAGAACCACATTTGGACCATTCCTCAAGTCACAGGTTTGACATTCTCCCTTAGAAAAGAAAACGGATCTTGTTCCACTCTGTTTCCAAAGGATCTCAGGGTGGTCTGTCTGTACCTTAAAATAGCTCCCCTGTTGTGTCCCCAGCGAGCTTGGAAGTAGATAAGTGAGTAGCTGTAGTTCCACATTTCACTTCACACTTTTCAACCCTTAGTGTGGGTCCAAGCAGAAAGGTCACCAGCATATGATTACCTCGCTTGAATCCTGGAAGTTTGCAAGTGTTTGCAGAGGGACTGCAATTGACTCATTCAACTAATTATTTTCAAAAAGGAGAAAGAAAGAGAAAACTCCGAGTCACCAACCTAAGAAGCCCCAAGGGCCAGGGCCAGGAGTCCGCCCTGTGGGCATAGCCGGATGATGAAGTCAGGGCTTCCTAAAGCAGGTCCTTGTCATCACACAAGCCACTCCAGGGACAATACCCAGCACTCGGCTCTCCAGCTGCTCCCAGCCAGCCTCGCAGCACGGTGGGAGATTGGAGCAGAGGCCCGGGGTCACAGCACAAGTGACAGACTTGCTTTTTCTACAGGATGGCAGATAAGGTGACCTTTGTCCCTCTCTTCTTGAGCCTGGCTTGAACCAGGAAGGAGAGAGAACCATGTGCCCGCATTTACAGTCATGCTTCTGCAACTTTGGGGAAGCTCAATCTGGTCTTTCTTTTCCCGGAACGAACCTCTCAAGACAAACCAGTTTTTCGGACTCTGGAGTCCTGCTGTCCTTTGCAAAGCTGACCACAATAAACCACATCCTGGGTGGTCTTTTCAGTCCTGATAATGTTAAACTTGAGACCAACAGATGGTCCTAACAAAAACAATAACAAAAATAATAGCAGCTAGAAATAACTGAACACATACCCACCAGGGACTGGGCTCACAGCTTCATGCGTTTTATCTTCCAACCCTGGAGCAGCAGTTGCTGTTGTTAGTTTTCATATTCCCATTCTACAACTGGGAAAACTGAGTTTCTGATAGGGTAAATAAGTGGCCCAAAGTCACACTACCATTGACACGGTAGAACCAAAGGGGAGAAAAGCCGGGGGTGTCTGAAAGTCCTTATGGACCATCCTGCACAACTACACCAATCCTCGGGGTTTCTTCCACAGTTGGGTTCTTCTTATCAACAGGAATTAGACACTGAGTGCTGTGTGGGCCCCTGTCCCTTCCCTACTCTTCTGCCCTGGCAGTGGTCCACCCAAATAGCTCCTAATCCTGGAAGAGTGGGAGCTGTGCTCCGTACACTGGTCAGCATAGTCTGCCTGCAGCGTCGTGCTCGCTCCTGCTCCATGGGGTCGGATCCGGGCCCTGACGCTCACCTTGTCTGCATATTTGGTTTCAGGTACTCATGCATACCTTCCTCAGTGCACTGATGTAGGTCAGGGACCTGCTTTGAGTGGTAGATGCCAGTTGAGGCTACATCTCTCAGAGGATTGGTTCTTAGAGTACTTCTCTCCCCTGGATGCGAGAACTTCTTCCTCACCCTACCACCCCAATGCTGCAAGTGGCGACTCTGCCCTGCCTCTTTCCCTCTCCCCATCACGATCACAACTCCCCTTGCGCTTTCTGCTGCCCTGTCCGTGGGTCACTGCTCCATCCAATCCCATCTCCTGCAGGAGACATCATCAGCTCACTGTCTCCTCTGTCTACCCACCTCCAGCACTCACTGGGCGTCCACTCCTTGACAGAATCCGTGGCAGTGTCCAGAGGCAACCCGCCCCTCCCCTTCCCGCTCCTCCCCTTCCTTTCCATTTCCTCCCCTCCTCTTCCTTCCCCTCCCCTGCCCTCCCCTTCCCTCCTCATCCCTTCCTTTCCCTTTCTTTTTTTTCCATAGTGTCAGCAATTAAACTCAGGCCCTCAGACATGTAGCCTATCCATGAGCTAGGCCCAGTGAAAGCCTCCTCCTGATGCTACCATCTCTTGTCTTTGCCACGGCTTATCTGACAGGGCTTCATGCTATCTCGGCTTTAAAGCCCAAAGGAGTGAAACAACTGAGAATACTCTCTTGAACTCTGGAGAAAATGAAATGATTATGGTTCCATCTTATACTCACCCCTTCGATTCAGCTAGAGATTAGGACCCCCTACCCCACAGACACCTAATACCCTAGGCACTGAGGTCCTTTGTATAAAAGGATGCCATATTTTCATACACCGTACATCTGTTCCACGACTTGAAACACTGTGCTTTCAGGCCTTTCCATGGCACTCTAGGATCTCAACCAGGGCTCCACAGCAGCCAGCTGCCAGAGTAGAAGGACCATGCGGGGGTGCTATGGCTAACTGCAGCTCTGCCGCACCCTCCCAGCTCTTTCCTGCGGCTGTTCTCCTTCTTTTCTCCTAACTAGCACACTGTTTCCAGAATACAAAAGAGAGACCCTGTTGTCAAAGAAAAATTCAGCATCTGTCAAATGGCCAATAAAATTTCTTTATTCTAAATATGAACAGATTTCAGGCACAATTGTGAGAAAATATTGATATTTATTTATTCTAAGTTTTTTTATATAAATAGATGTTCCTATCCTCTAGATTCATCTATTACTTTAGGATTATTTTATAGTCACAGAAAATGTGCCAGGATATTATTGACAATATCAAGCTGCCTTTAGTACAGTGCAATGCTGGGCAAGAATTCTTCATAAATAAGGAAGATCTCTGTTCTCACATGACAGAGTGGAAAAAAAGCATGCCTGTCCTTCACTTCACTTGCCTTCCCTCCCCTCCCCTTCCCTCCCCTTCCCTACCCTCCCCTGCCCTCCCCTTCCCTCCCTTCCTCTCCCCTCCCCTGGCCTGCTCTCCCCTCCCCTCCCCTCCCCTCCCCTGCCCTCCCATTCCCTTTCCTTTCTTTTCCATAGTGTCAGCAATTAAACTGAGGCCTCCAGACATGTACTGTATCCATAAGCTAAGCCCTGAACTGTACCATCCATTCCATCCCACAGTATGGAATACTTTTTAAATGTGATTGTGTATATCTTGCTGTACACATCGAGTTAAATCTAGAAGAAACTGCACATTCTAACAGAAGGCACATTATGTACATCAAGCCTTTTGTGTGTAGTGAATGTTTCTGGCAACATAATTAGTTTTCCAGTCCTAGCAGAGCAATCAGGACTTTTCTGAAGGACCTGTGGAGCCAAAGGCCGGTGCCCAGGCCCCTCCAGGTTAGTGGGCTGTCCATGGGACCAACGGCTGTATTTCCACTTGCCCTGTCCTTGCCTGCCTCTTTCCTCATTGGCCACTTGGGCGTCTGCATAGGAGTCCATGACAGATGCCAGCAGCGACGGCGTTGACAGGCCCAGGGCTACGTTTGTTCCGTTACCTCCAGCTCCTCGTTGACTTTCCAGTCGCCATGGTGAGAGTGCCTTTCCCTTATCTGCAACAAGGAAAGAGTCAAAAGTTCTTGTGAGTGTGATTGTCAAACACGGGGCTGGAAAACTTCCTGATAGTACCTACGTTCCTTTCAAAGAGCAGTGCCTGGAATCGGGTCAGGAGAGCCATGCGTCTTCAGCTCAGTGTGTACCATGCGGCTGGACAGCAAGGCAAAGCAAAGTTGGCAGTGCAAAGTGGAAGGGACACACAAAGCGATGTCACAGTGGTCCTATCTGGTCTGATAAGCTCTGTCCCCAAGACAGTCCGTGGGCCTCCCTAGAAAAACTATGCAGGGAATTGAGGAAGAGTCTCTGCGTGGGAGCTGGGAAAGACGTGTGAGACAGAAACACACTCACGAGGAATAAAGAGGAGAGCTAAGTAATCAGAAAGAGGGATCAGTGTGAAGTTTCTGAGACGCATTTATAACTCTTATAAACAGGCTTTTGCTGACTGGCTCTTTGGGACACTAGTGACATTCGCTAGTTCTGATGTTTAGAAATTTAAACTTGGTAGCTGGCCGCACTTGGGCTTATCACCAAAGCTAAACATTTTGTGCTGTGCGTCCTGCTTTATGTTTGAAGATGATGCGAACCACGGCCTGCTGGCAACACCGTTCTGCCACCTGTAAGCCTGAGGGATGGCGGTCACGCTCCTCCACCCTCGTGTGCATCCTCACACCCTCTGCTCTCTCTCTCCTTTACTTTCTCCAATTTGGTTTTCAAAAAGGTGTGGCTTCCAAAGAAAAGGGGAAGAAATGCGGATGCCTCACAAGAGAGGTTCACAAATGAAGTTCAGCCTTCAGTATGTCCCTGCTAAACAGAAAGCCCGTAGCCGGGTGTGGTGGCGCATGCCTGTAATCCCAGCACTCAGGAGGCTGAGGCAGGAGGATCGGTGAGAGTTCGAGACCAGCCTGGGCTACAAAACTGAGCTCAAGGCCAGCCTCAACTGTACAGCGAGACCATGTCTCAAAAAGACAAAAAAAAAAAAAAAAACCAGAGAGCCCTCCCAAACACAAGTTTTCATATGGGGAAATTTCACAATTGAAAATATGTCTTCCCTCCTGCCTATACTTAAATCTGGGGAGAGAGATGTGCACTCCTGCCAGGGATTACGCCGCCAGGCATCCCGAAGTCAGCTCTCTGTCTCCCTCCACCACTGATGCAGATCTCTGGCATTCCTCCCCAGGCAACCAGGTGAGTTTCTCCAAGGCCACAGATGCCTTTGCCTTTGAAGAGGACAGCAGCAGCGATGGGCTCTCCCCAGATCAGGCACGAAGTGAAGACCCCCACAGCTCAGTGGGGTCCCCGCCAGATGCCAAAGCCACCGAAGCCTCTGCTGCAGGCTCGCTGGGGACGGTCCAGGTACAAAAGAGGCTCAGCTTTGTCATCTTTTTATAGTACTAAAATCTCTCTCTCTCTCTCTCTCTCCCTCTCTCTCTCTCTCTCTGTCTCTGTCTCTGTTTGTCTCTCTCTGTCTCTCCCTCTGTCTCTTTCTCTGTCTCTCCTTCTGTCTCTGCCTCTCTCTGTCTTTCTGTCTCTCTGTCTCTGTCT
>PVJA010024779.1:0-31470 GCA_004027025.1 Myocastor coypus
TCTCGCTATGCAGTTGAGGCTGGTCCTGAGCTCACTTTTGTAGCCCAGGCTGGTCTCGAACTCGCACCAATCCTCCTGCCTCAGCCTCCCGAGTACTGGGATTACAGGCGTGCGCCACCACACCCGGCTTCTCTCTCTGTTTCTTGTTTTGTTTTGGCATTTTACTGTTGTTTTAAGTCAAAGTCTCAAAATGTAGCTAAGGCTGGCCTCAAATTCATGGCAGTCTTTCTGCCTCAAACTTGAGTGCTGCTGTTATAAGTGTGTAGCACCATACATGACTAATCTTTCAAACGTTAATCATTTTTCTGATATTTTAATCATTTTTTTCTTTCTTCAATCCTGAACTATTAGGGTTGACCCATTGTATCCACTTGAAGAGTGTAGAAGCTCAACTAAGTAACTGAGTAGTCCTGCATCCCCGAGTGTAGAGGAGATGTCATTACCGCTCTAGGATTTTGTTTATTGTGGAAGCCAAAGAAGTTTAAAAGTTCTAATCGGTTACTCTGCAGAGGTCCAAGTACATCACTGCGTGTGTCCTCCGTGTGTAGAAGAGCAGGGCATAGAGATGGACAGATGTCCCCTTATTTTCAAGCAGGGGTAAGAAAAATGTAGAAAAATATAATTATATATAGATTAGCTCAAGATAAGATCAAAGTTTCTGGCAGGATCATATTTCTGACACATTCTTTGACAAGATAAATATTGCTTAGCTGATACAACCTACTACAGGTCTTGAAAGTTCAGACTTTGGAACCTCCTATTATAATAGCAACCTCCCAGACTTTTTAAACTCCTTGTCTAGCTAGCTTATTCATACAGAATATTTCTTAGAGAAACTGTATGGCTTCCATTGTGGTCTTAAAGACATTTGACAATCATTATAGTGGGTCACTATGACAATCCAATTCTCCATAGGTGCAAATGGTGCTAAGTTATTTCATACGATTCTTAAATATTGTAATAGAATGCTGGACCAGGATTTTTAATTGGTGGCAGTGAGAAGGTTCCAATTATATGGACATAATAAATTCCATTCTAATTTTGGTGACTTTAGTATCAATTACAGGCACTGTTATCATTTTTGTGACTGAGAGGTGACCAGAGTGCAACTGATGTGCTTCTGTGAGATATAGCTTTAAGTAAGGGAGGTCATTATAAATGTTTCCTGGATGTGGAAATTCATGAAGAGTACAAAGGACAGCTAATTCTGTAACAATTCTATTGTTTCTTGGTGCATAGGACAGATGAAGAGACAAAATGAAAAATGCTTCAAATCACTAAATAATCTCTTTGCTACCTGACATATGCCCTGTGGTGCTGCTTCCCTTTCTACCAGAATATTAAAGCACAAAACTAATTGCACCAGTACCTGAAAAATTCTATCCCATTTACTTTGCTGTCTGAATTATCAAAACATTGTTAAAAATACCAGTATACCAAAATATTCTTTAAAAATATACATATCTGTTAAAAATATTATTCTTCTGTCTTTTGATTTCTTAAATATGTATGACTGCTGAATTTTATTTTAATACATAAAGAATGATAAACTATACTTAATTTTGAAGGCATTGAAAATATTAACATTTCCTGCGTTTGCTATTTCTATTTATGTGTCATGCACACATAAACACAGGAATATATGTCATGATTCATGAAACAGGCACAACTAATGCGCGTCTGCATCTGAAGCCAGAAAAAATACATTTGTCTTACTTTTAAAGCAGAGAGGATTAGTGCCTCATTATACTGGATGGGCAGCTTTTTGTTCTGTTCAGAACTTCAGCTATTTACATGAGATCTGCTCGTGTTATTACGGAAGACCACTACTTTACTCCGTCTACTCAAGTGTTGCTATCACACACACCAGCCTGAATGATGCTTAAGCAAGAATCTTGCGCTTCCCAAGTGCACTCATGTTTACGCATGCCATCAATGATCACATGGACAGGAACTTAAAATTTCAAAATGCTTTTCCATGATCTCATTGCACTAACTCTGACCAAAAACTATAGATTTAAAAAAATGATTAGCCTGGGGCTGAGAAGCTAGCTCAGTAGAGTAAGTGCTTGACTGGCAAGCGCAAGGGCCTGAGTTCAATCTCCCTGGTTCCACCGAAGGAAAGAAAGAAAGAAAGGAAGGAAGGAAGGAAGGAAGGAAGGAAGGAAGGAAGGAAGGAAGGAAGGAAAGAAAGAAAGGAAAGATTTGACTTTTTTTTACTTTATATTACAACTATGTACCACTATGCACAATGTTTCTACACATCTACGTTTTTTAGCATTATATTTAATTAATTGTCTCCATACTATAGCATTGATATGCTATATTTTAGGTGACAACTCTACTATTTACAGATATGCTAAAAGTTTTCATTGAGACTTTCATGAATCAATGACCCTCACTATCCTTGTGTGCTGTTTTCCCTTCATAACAAATCGTAAAGGGATGATTTTCTAGGTTAACTTTACTTTAGCTCTTCTTAATTATTTTCATTTTAATATTCATTTTATAATATGCACATTATTTGAACTTCAATCAAAATTGTATTGAACATGTGGTTTACCTTGGACAAATTTGCTATTTCTACTGTCAGTGCATGCAATCTATAACCACAATATTTCTATCCATTTACTTATATTTATTCTAAGATTTTTATGCAAGAGTTGACACTGGTACTTAACATGAGTGAGGACATGGAACTGGCATCCAAAAGAAAAGGAATTGTGTGTGTGTGTGTGTGTGTGTGTGTGTGTGTGTGTTTTGGGGAAGAGTCACCAGAATGTTCAGTGTCTCACTAGGAGATCAGACTTGTAGTGATTCGCCTGTTTACCGCCTCCCAAGAGCTGGGATTACAGATCCATGCCACCACGCCCAGTTTCAATTGCTATCTCAGCATTCCTTGGGCCAGGGCTGGCTTGGCAGGTCTGGGAATTGAAAACCTGGCCCCTGTGCCTGCTTGCAGGTACTTTAATCTGCTGAATTATTTGACCTACCTGCAAAAGGAATTCTGACTACAAGTATTTTAAGGCTTCTTTCTTACCAATTTACTATGCCACGCTTTCCTATATCACTTAGTATTGTTTTTATTTCTGATGGTCAAATATATACGTATATTTAGTGAACAGACCTGCTGTGTAGCTCAGACTGCTGAGCTTCCTTCCTTCCTCAGCCTTCCCAGTGCTGCAGTCGCAGGTGTACACCAACAGGCCCAGTTTTGGTGGCCAAAGCAGTGCTCGGGGATTCTGAGGCCAGCATGGCATGTGGTATTGGGGATCAAAACCCGGTCCTTGCAATTGCCAGACAGGCACTTAGGCCACTGAACTATCTACCCATCTCAAAATACAAGAGGAAACTGAGTTCTCACACTCTGTTTCTTTTCTTTTTTTTCTTTTTTTTTTTGGTCTTTTTTTGAGACAGTTGAGGCTGGCCTTGAGCTCAATTTTGTAGCCCAGGCTGGTCTCAAACTTGCACCAATCCTCCTGCCTCAGCCTCCAGAGTGCTGGGGTTACAGGCGTGCGCCACCATGCCCGGCTGATTCTTTCAACCCTAATTCATACTCTAATCCATCTTTACACTTTTTTTGGTGAATACATACTACCGCTATGCATTTCATATGGTGATGAATTTCTTCTCTTCATTGTGGATGTATTGTTTTAATTTTTAAAATTACGACATGTTGTTTAAAAATAACATACCTACATGTTGGTCCTGCCCCTGAGGTCACTGAGACTGTAACTGGGACTTGTGATGAGGCACACCTGTAATACCAGCACTGGGGAGGCTGAAAACAGGAGGATCACTATGAGTCTGATTTGAATAGTGAAATCTTATAGATCCTGTGCTAAATACATATTTAGCCACCTTTCTAATTCTCACATTATCCTCATATCTCATGTTAGGGCATTTCCAAATTTCTCACTATCAAGAAAGAGTAACCAAACAAAAGAAACACATCAACTAAAGACATTCCTCAACACTCTTCACACAGGCCTTATCCAAACTATTTCCTTAAATTATCATTCATTTATATACTTTGGCAATGCAGCTATCAGAAATTTCGAATTGTAACATGAAAATATAATATATATATATATGTAATATATATATAATAAGAAGTAATATATATGTAATATATATATATATATATATATATATATATATATATAATAAGAAGTATGTATATTTCCATAGGCATTTTACAGAAACCCACACTGTACATTATGTTTTAATATTATAACTGGTTTGATGATCGTCATAGAATGTGCTATTAGACAAGAAGGCCGTGACAAAGAAAATGACAAGAAATACAAGAGATACTGATTGGAAAGTGAAAAATTAAAAACAGAGTAGCTCAAGTTCTGTAAGCCAGCAATGGAGCAGTCAGGCAAGTATTCCCAGGTCTAGAGCTTAAACTGCAGCTGCACAAGAAAGATGATAGTTTTGTTCTTTGGACACCACTTATACAGTCAGGAGGACCAACTGTTTGGGAGTCAGTGGGAAAAAAAATTATCAGAATTTTTCTTGGTTGTTTTTAACATCCAAGAAGAAAAAAATAACGTGATTAGGTTGTTTTAAGGATTAAATGGGGTTATAATATTGTAAAATAATGATTGACAAAATAGTAAGTTCTTCATAAATTATACTCTAATATTTTTCTGCAAATACTTAGTTCTACGGACATATGGTTAGCATAACTGGTTTACAAATATACATGTACTATCGGAGAAAAAGGACCCACAACTGACAATATGAAACCTTTCAAAAACAAAGATTTTAAATTATGTTTCCTAGAACTATAAGATAGCATAAAATAGGCAATTGATGTACTGTTCTATGGCGTAGATTTTTGAATAAGAACATATTCGCATTGATTATCTTGGTGAAACTGAAACAGATCACAAAAGTCTACCTGCTTATTAGATCAGTGGTTATTGTTCCCTAATCTTGTACAGCATTTCTCATTTTCAATAAAATTTAATTCAATTTTAATGGTTAGAATTGGAAAATGTTGCATAAATGTATTTATTTTCATGAAGTAGAAAATCTCCAGCAACTCTTAAGACTGCACTATTACATGGCTCTAAATTGGCGGTAGGCTTCTGGAGACGAAATGTGTAGTCTCCAATTCTCTAATTAGTTACAGCCTTTCAATTTGGTGTTGCTTCTACTGTGCTTCAAAATTTTCCATATATCACTAAGTTCTCAGTCTTCTTTGTCCATGTATTCTGTATGAGAAATTATTAATCTCTCTCCTCTCACATGTGTACTGACATCAGCACTTTCACTTATGAGGTCACAGCACTAAGAAAGAAAAGTAACTAAATAGCCATTAAATTTCTCTACGCTGTACTCAATTTAGTCAGGAAGCCTGTGTGTGTATCCAGCTTCCCAAGTGCTGAGATTACAGGCATGAGCCACCACACCCGGTTACATTGGCACATTTTTACAGAAACTGACATAAGGCCTTCTTAGTTTTGGCTGGTACAAGGCCAGTTTATCAGAAATATCAAAAGAATTTGAGCTTATTTCCTAATAACAAAATATTCAGAAACTGGAAAGAAGGTGAGAAAGAAAGAAAGAGCCAATTACTTTTATTGATTTTTTTATATTCTTAGAAGTGTAAATTGTATATAGACATTTGAACAACGTCATGTAAAATATGTACGGCAATCAATTAATTGGAAGATAGTATTTCAACTCAAAGTACTAAAATTAGGCTTATATAGAAAAAGATGACAACATAAACAAGGAATCTTAATTATCCCTACAAATGGTTGATGCGAATCTTGAAATCCCCTGACTCAGCTAATGTCTAGACATTTTATGTGATCTGGTTAATGCATGTAGTAAGATACTTTTTTTTTCTAAACTGTCCCTCTTCTTACATTATTAGTGACTGAATGAAAATTCAAAGTGAATAATTTCGGTTTTTTCTTTTTCTTTCTATATTGATTTGTTTAATCCAACAAGCAATTGTGGAGTTTTTCTGGCTCTGTGAAAGTGAATAATTTCCAAGAAAGCTTCATTGCTAGAAGACAAAATTTTTCCACATATATGTATAACAAATAAACTTCTGATCAATTCCTTTATTGTTACGATAGAAAACAAACTTATAGGGCCAATGAGATAGCTCAGTGAACTAAGCACGTGCTTAGGCAAGCACAGGAGCCAGGGTTCAATCTCTGGCATTACATGTCATGCCAACGCCACCACAGGTGTGCTAATCCAACGACTGAGACCAAGTGTGGTGGTGCCCACCTACAATCCTGGCAACAGGAAGGTTGAAAACAAGAGGATCACTGTGAGTTTGAGCTATGTAGTCAGACCATGCACACAGACACAAAAATAAAAACTAAAAAAGAAAATAAACATATGCTCCTAATAAAAGCAGAGTATCCAACTGAAATGTTTGGAAAATTCCTGAAATCTTTTAACACTACAGAAACATTTTAATTAGAATTTCTGCTAATTTCATCTTTTGAGATAGGACATATCAAATAGAAATGGTATTTAATTATATTTAGTGGATGCTGCATATAAGAGTGCAAATATAAGGAAACTCCAAAAAATTAAAAAGAATAATATGGCACAAAATTCCTTAAAATTCAAACAAAATCAAATAAAATTCTGAACATGCTTTCAGAAAAACTACTATTTAAACACTTATGAGATATAAAATTCATAAGGTTTACAGCACATACCCTTAAAGGACTTAAGGAATTGAGCAGCAATGTTACATTAAAGTTCCCCACTATCTTACTGTTGTTTTGTTGTTGTTATCATTGTTGCTCTTATTTATGACTACAAAATTTTTCAGGGTTTCAAATAAAAAATAAAAAATTATTATGACGGTGTTGAATGATGCCATTCTAATAGCACACTGTGTTGGTAGCTACTGAAGCTGGATATTGATCTTATGTGGAAGGGAAAGGCAAGACCAGTAGGCCTAAAGTGGTCAAGCTATCTAACTTTGGAGAAACACATCCCGTCTGGCAAAACTCAGCTATGTGTCACTATCTGACCTTCTGTCCCCTTATACTAACTTTGCAAAATTATAAAGAAATGCTCCTACTGTTGTTCTGGGTTCGTTCCTTTACAAATCAGGCATGGGACACCACCTAACACATTTTTCTTCTTGTTTATTTTTGTTCCTCTTTCCTGCTGCAATTTCACCCAACAGTACACTGAGACACCAACAAGTTCCTATACATGGCTCTGAAACTGGGATACCCAGAAAGGCATATGTGGGCAGCAAGAATACTTGTCAAGTTTGCATATAAAGAGAGGGAAGTGAATTGGTTAAATACAGTATTCAGCACAGATGTGCATCATACTGGCATATCAGGTGTAAAGTATGGAAATGGAGATTCATTGGGGTGGGAAAGGAGTTCACTAGGGCCATAAATGGGTTCACTAGGGTCAGAGATAAACAAGTTTTAAGATAAGCCATAAAGGAAAGTTAGACAGAATAATTGATAGTTAAAGAAGAAGGAAAACTAGCCTCAAGATCCACAAAGTTATGTGGATGTAGAAGCAGTCTGGGCATGCTTCCTTTCTGTATTAAGTTTTCCCTTTCTAGATTCTGGTTAGAAAGGTTTTTACAGTCACAAAGGATTTGACTTGGCATACTCCTTTAAAATCAAGTTTCAAACCTGAATGGGACAAACAGGATAAAATGAAGGTACATCTGAAAGAGTTTGAATCCACAAACTTTGCTTAATAAGATGAAAAATAAAAATATTCTTTAAAATTTCAAGTAGCATATAGTGTGCTGAAGGAGAGAAAAACACTCTCTTAGGCTTTCACAGAGAGCAAATTGTTCAAGCAATGGCCGTGTCTCATCCACAGGGCTGACACTGACAAAAGTTCTACAAAACGTGGTACATGGCTTCAACGTAAATCATAAACGATTTGACTGACCTTGGGAGATACAAACATTATATGTTTTGTATTATAGGCTTTATTTTAACTTGTCTTAACCATTCAGTGGAAAAGCTTAACCACAAGGTATAAAAGTAAAGTCAGATTAATATGCTGAGCTGTAAAAGGCTCAAGGCAACAGCTTCTGACATTACCAGTTCTACTAACCCACTACTAATATGGACTATTGAACTATACATACAACTACTTTCTTTTAGTTCAGTGAGAATAAATAATTATATTAATAGTGTTTAATAAAGTTATTATGTCAGTATCTTATATTCTGAACAACTACTTTGAAGACAGTAATATGCACTGTATTATTTATTGTGGCTGTCATATTAATGTGCTTTGAAATTGTCTCATTGTTATTTGTTTCTTATTAAAGTGAATAAAATTAAAGAAGAAAAAAATAAATAAATAAAAATTAAAAAAAAAAAAATTCAAGTAGCTAGTTACAAGTAGCCCAGTGGTACTTCTGGGAGATAGGAGCACAGGTCAGGTTCAGTAAGCGTCCTGTGCTCTATCTCTACGCAAATCCAGCTGGGATTTCCAAGCTGTTTGCATGTTTGCATAATCAGTCCAACCATAAAAATTGGTGGACCAACTACAGTCCTCGTGGAGATAAGAAGGAGTGTCATGACAATGACCATTGTGGCTTTGGCATTAACTATGTGCATTGCTGCCACTGGAAATTTGTTCTCAAAATAGTGTCTATGTTTTAAATCTTGGCAAATCCAAAACAGCCAGTGGTTGGGGCCACAGTGATATCTGGTGCACACAGTGATTGCACACAGCAATGGTGGCTCCAGTGCCCCCATGGCACTTTGGGAAGGGAAATGTGAGTGAGGTGAGGTAGCCCATGCCCAATACTAGCTGCTCTTTCAGCCCTGAGGAGAGAAAATAAAAGCAGCTGGAGGTAGACTGCCAATACAAAGAAGTCTCCAGCTTTTCTTCGGTATCATTGATGCTGCTTACACAAGGAAAATAAGGATTAGAGCTCAATCTCTACTCATAACACTGTTTAAATCACACTAGATGTTCATATAACTCAACTGGTTATTCTCTGACTAAAATTTTTAAATTATAGATAATTAAAAAGAGGATAGATAGGGTTAAAATAGGACTTACTTATTAAAGAAAAAACTGAAATAAATTTCAAATACAAGTATGGATGGCCTCCAGGTAGTTCAGCTACAAGATTTAAGAACAAATGTGCCTGATTGCTGACCTGGAGGGATACAAAAGGCCATTTCACCAGAAATAGAGACTCTCAATAGCAAGAAATAGAGCTGGGAATATGACTAGTGGCATATTGCCTGCCTGGCAAATGAAAGGTCATAAAATCAGATCCTAGTACCAAAATAAAAAAGAAAAGGAGTGATTCTATCGCCATTACAATTCACACTAGAAGAGAAGCTTTTTATATGTTTCCCCTTAAAGTGACTAATTTCAAAGATTTTTTTCCATCCTCTAGATAAGTAGATTCTCTTCAGTTAAAAATAAATCATATTTCCTAGAATTTACAATAATAGGTAGATTTTAAAAGATAACAATCTTTTCATGAATTCTAATAAGGCTGACTGCCTGTTTTACACTCTTAGATTGGTATAGAAAAGCTTTGATATTTTACAAACAGATATAAAGATTTAGAGTATGATCTAAAAGGTGTGAGGTTTAAAAAGTTGCTAGATTTTGGTATTCCATTTAAATAATGGAAGACATGGTGGTGACCTCCAAATGGGTACAAGATATGATAGCATCTTCACTTAGGGTCAACTTATCCATCAGAGTTAAATGGTGCCTCAAATTGTTGAGATCAACCCAGAATTATTTTTAGACTTTATTTAGTACTATTAATCTGGTTCCATCCAGACCTGGAGCTTATTTTTCTGTTATTACTTCTCAGCCTCCAGATAAGTTAGATTAATTTGCTTGTTTTAAAAGATAGATCATATATGGAAGACTGTGTGACAACTTCCTCTTCCAAAATATAGAATACAAGTTTCTCACTATGTGATCAAAATTCACTTACAAAAATAAAGTGGGAATCAATTCATCCAACTTAATTTTTCAATACATACTATTAAAATTTTAATCTTTTACAAAAGATAGAAGCACAGCAATGGAAAGTTAACTCAAGCAAGTACAGTCAAGAGTAAACAAACAAACAAAAAACAAAGAATGATAACAACAACAAAATCTATACTAGGATAGAGGGATAGAGGGATACATTGTGTTTTTCCAGATTATACCTATTTTGGGTAGCAGAATGTGCTGTCAAGCTATATCAGAAGTCTGATGTGGAGAAATTGACAACGACAAGGCTAGATTCATAGTGAGGACTATTGCAGGAACTGACAAAATGAAAATCTAAGAGCTATATAGGTGATGGGGTATATAGAGATAACTGATCTAAAAGTTACCAATTCTTAAGATAAAATAAAATATTAAAAAGTATATTAATTTTAAATAAAAGATTCTATTCCTTCCAAATTTTTCTGATGAGAGATCTCTGCTAATTAACGAATCAAAAGTCTGACTAATATAATTATAAATCTCGAAAATTGTAATAGACTCACAGTAATTCAATTTGGTCAAGAATATATCTGAGTGCACTCTGATTTTATGCAGATGTTTGTTTCCGTGTTTTGTGTACTTGTTTACATGTTTGTGTGCCACCTGTTACTTTTTTATTTGATCTTAAAAATTGTTTTTTATTAATTGTTAATAGCACAATTTGTCACATATACTTTAAGGCACATTTTCTCCTGAGTTACCAGCTGGCTCAAGAGATATCAAAATTGGTTTACTAACAGATCATCAAAGAATTAAGCTAATTAAACAACAATTCCTTAGACTGGGGAGAGATGACTGTTCAAAACTCCATTTAGTGAACGGAAAAGGTAACCAACCTTTGATTATCAATAAGGAACCTCAAATAATTAGCATAGTCTTTTGGGAGACTACCCCAATATTTGCTCATTGCAAAGTGAAAGATTTCAGAAAAAAATGGAATAAGGTTTTGTCACAAAAGCTGCACTTATTACAAATGAAGGAACAAAAATGTTCACATGTGTATGTATGGTAATTCATTATTGTAAGTCTCATGGTATATTAAATATACTCATAATTTCAAGTATACAGGTATCTCAAAATACAAAACAAAGATTGCTTATTGTGATGTCTTTCTTGCAGATTCAGACCTCTGCCTTTAATAAACAAAAGTATGCTAGTGATGTATATCCTATTAACGCATGTCAATAAGTTAAAACTTCTTTTATATAAAATAAAGATGATGGATTAAGATGTTTTGTTGTGTCAAAATGAAAATTCAAATATGTCACAAAATGTCATCATGATTGTGATGCTGCAAAACTACATATGGCTTTGATTTCTAAATTTCTGTGTAAAATATATAATTGTTATTATATAGGAATATAAGTGTTAAGATATCCATGTGTTTTGAAAAGTGTTCCTAAATTGTTCTAAACTATTTTATATTCGGACAAGATTGTAATGTTGTGCTTATTGCCTCCATTATAAAATATCATTATGCTTCTCTTCTGGATATTTTGTGACTGTGGTTTGGAGACCAAAACTTAGAGAAGTAGACAGCCAAATTTTGGCCCTATCCCTATTAGGTCAATGAGCTCTAAGAACATAAGAAAATATCTGTTGTGATATCCTGTAACTCAGTTGAGCCCCCTGATTTGATCAGCTCAACTAAGGAACCAGACAGTAAAGTGATTCTACACAGTATAGTGGACCTAAGGAGAGTCATCTGGAAAAAAAAGTCTCTCAAGCTTTCACATGAAGCAATTTGATCAAGCAATAGCCATGACTCATCCGGGTGGTTGCCACCTTCAGAAGAACTAAGAGGAGCTGCACTTCATTCTAAGCTAAATTTTGAGATTATTGTTGAATTACACCAATTACTGACTTTTATGAGAACAAAATATAACTCACCTTTGTCAACACTGAAGACACAACTGAAAATAGATCCAAACTAAAAAATATTGACAGCTAAATTTTGAAGGATGATCAAGTCAAGCAAGGGTTTACTTGCAAGAAATTTGCTATCTACAGAGACTGATAGAATCAAGAGCATTATGAAGTAAGAAATGTGTTCAAAGTCTTGATTCTATCACTTATTTTTGTTCTATCAAAAACATACAATTAAAAAATAAAAATAAAAACAAACCCTTACAATTCATTTTCTGTTACCTGCACTAAAATCTGAGAATCATTATATTGAATTTATCAAATATCTCATAAGCCAAAATCCAGATGGGGTCTATACTCATATTAAGGATTTTGTTGTTGTTGTTTTTATAGAGTAAACAAGATTAGAAAAAAAACAAGATTAGAAAGAACCACCACCTTTAGAAATGTCCTTTCTAATGTAGAGAACTGAGAAATAAAATTCACCTAATAAGTAAGGTTGGGAAACAATCTGTACCATGTATTCTTGCTTTTATGAAATCAGTGCGCTGAGGTATGGAGTAGAGACGTGCATCATTACAGGTGTCTTTCCATTTGGTACATGACACACCTAGTATAGCCAGCCTGTTTGACATTAAGGATGATGGTTTGTTTCTAAGTGAGCAGAACTGCCATCCTTCCATCCACTCAGGCAGTTTCTATTAAAGTTTGGAGTCAATGCAGGACAAACTCGTCATGATTCTATGTCAAGTTCCAGTCAAGCACATATCAACCCTAATATCCCATCATTTAGACATTTGTAATCATTTTGGCTAATTGCAGTTGGAGCTGACATCCTGCTTTCATTTTCCCTCCTGCCACATTACCAAGCAAGCTTGATCAATCTCAGAGTCATCACAGCATGGAAACAGAAAGATTTGCTGCCACCTGTTAAGCTATTTCAGTCATTTCCTGACTTCTCAGTGACAAATTAGTACTATTACTTATACAGTTTGGCAGTATTATCTCTCACAAGTCAAGCAATTACATAATTCTGATTTTGAAATAAACAGAAAGTAAACTTAGCCACTTGGATCATCACTTTCAATCTAATTTTCAAATTTTCATTTATTTGTTTGATACAGGGCTTTGCTATCAAGTTCAGACTCATGCTTCTCCTTGTCTCAGGCTCCCCAGTGCTAGCTGAGCACCACCATGCCCACCCTTAGGGGAGCATGGCACTCTGCGGTTGTGGGGTCAGCATAGCATGTGGTACTGGGGATCAAACTCTGGTCATTGTGCTTATGCTGCTGAGCTATCTCCCTGGTCCCTCACTTTCAACTTCAGATTTTTTACTTTCTTCACACAGAGCCCAGTAGAATTTTTCCAGCAGTCAACCAAACTAAAGTTTAATGGCTTTATTTGAGGTTGGTCAACATCCAATTTAATGTAAACATCAATCTCAGATAGGGTTTTGAAGTAATATTTCTGTCAGCGATTATTGCCATTGTGGCTAAACATCTGAATCCATTAGAGTAGCTCATGCTTGAAAGAGGGAACACACCATGATAGTTAGAAGGTGAAGACAGAAGAATTTCCTATGATCTCACAAGTTTGTGGCTGTCAGTAGTAGAAAGACCATGGAGGAGTACTCTGAATATTAAAAGAGGAATTTTGAAGAAAGTTATCAATTAACTGTACTTTGAAAGCACAAACTTTTAGCAGCAGAGAACAACCTTCTCCATCACTAATATATGTTCGTGCATTTTAAACACTATTTTTGTGTCTGTATGAAAGTTTATGATAATTTAGAATGAAATATTCTACACTTAGCCACACGGCACAAGATGAGATCTAATTTCACATCTCCTGAGGGGCTATGGTTTATATGGTTGACGGTTGAGTGAATGGGAAACAGAATATGTACCAAGGGGAAGGCAGATACTCATAAGTACCTGATACTGCAGATATGTTCAATGTTCTGCTATATGCATATTTATTTGAATTAAAATGGAAGCTGGTTCCACTGATACAAGAAAACAGGTGAAATCACTTAAGCAAAACACAAATCCAAAGCTGGGGAGATAGCTCCGTGGAATAAGTGCTTGCCTGGCAAGTGTAGGGTCCTGAGTTAAATCCCTGGCAAAAAAGAAAGAAAGGAAGGAGAAAGACAGATGGACAGCAAGAAAGGAAGAAGGGAAGAAGGAAGGAAGGAAGGAAGGAAGGAAGGAAGGAAGAAAGAAAGAAAGAAACAAAGAAAGAAAAGAAGGAAGGAAGGAAGGAAGACACGCGCGCGTGCGCGCGCGCGCGCACACACACACACACACACACACACACACACACACAAATCCATTTAGCTATTGCCTGCTACTAATAG
Source organism: Myocastor coypus (assembly GCA_004027025.1). Lineage (NCBI taxonomy): Eukaryota > Metazoa > Chordata > Mammalia > Rodentia > Myocastoridae > Myocastor > Myocastor coypus. Next base: position 14,222 of record PVJA010024779.1, read on the forward strand.
CAACATTTGTCTTTAGTACAAACTGACACTTACTTTTAGAAGTCACAATGATGCATACATCAATAGGGAAAGTAATACGGCAGAGAAAGTCCCCAGGACTGCAGGTTGAAACTGTTGATTCACGGAAGAAAAACCTCAGCAAGAAACCTGACCTGGATGCAAGGTCTTTCTGCAGAGTCTCAGCAAATAGGCAAGTATTTGCTTCAATGGGGCTACTTTGGCTAATGTATGTGGAGGTTATTATTTTACTGCCTTTATTAGGATTTTATGTGATGATCTAATAATGCAACACCCTCTGGTGTACAATAGGCTAGGAAGTCAGGCAAATTTTAAAATGTCAAATATCAAAATATTATTTATCAATTTATATGTCTCTTCATATTTATTCACATTTAAATTTGATGCCAGGAAAATGAAAATCTGAATTTTCAGTTATAACTAAGGAAGCAGTAAATTCAGCTGGAAGGGAAAGCCTGGCTTGAAAGAAGGCATGAAGGGGTTGAGAGCATACAGTTGTATAAACCTGCAGGCTATCAGGATTATGGGTCACTCCTATTTCTGTTAGATATATTTATGCATTTCTAGTGGGTGTTTCTCCATGCATCTCCGCTGAGTACTGAAAATTGTAGAGGCTCAGGACAAATAGCTATAGTGATTTCTATACATCCCTGTAGCTAGCCTCTTATCACAGAAAAAGATATTTTCTCAGACACTCCATGGGGATTTGTTAGAGTCTCTGAGGATTAGGCAAATGTGGAAAAAAAGAGGTGAAATTCCTTAAGTCCTTGGAGAGAACATTCTAAATTCTTGCACCAAATGAGGGGACTAGGCTTCTACTACATTAGGTTCTCAGAGTAAAAGGCATTCTGTGTCAAATAAAAAAGTTTAGATTTAGAGGAAAGAAGACAAAGCATATGCCTTGTATTGATTAAATTTTGCAAAAGGAAAAGTCTATTTCAGTTTTAAACTAAGTATGCAACTTTATATTACATTTATGCTATTGTTGCATAATATCAATAATTTAGCTAAATGTAATTACATACTATATCAATAATAATGCAAATATCACAGAATAATGGATAACATTCTACCAGCTATAATTTTATTGTGTATATTATATAGAAAGGCATAAGTGTTCTTTAACTTGCCCCTTGGAGTACCTTTAACATTCTAGGTAACAGAAGATACAGCTGACACTGATCCACTGTGTCTTAGAAAGGATTATCAGTCTTATTATTACTAGGTCTATTCTAGGAACAGAGGCAACTAGGCTCGGCCCCAGTTTCAAAGGATTAAGTTTAAGATTTATATAAAGTAGAAGTCTCCGTGTTCTTTTGCAACCATATATCAGCCTCATTTTTCATCCTCCCCTCATCACCTTATTGGAGATATTATTGAGATGAGCACTGGATTGTAGCTCAGTGGTTGAACACGGTCATGAGTTCAATCCCCAGAATCTCAAATTAAATTAAGTATTTTTTAAAAGGTACAAATGATACCCTAGTGGGCTAAGCAGATAGCTCAGGCACATAAGCACTTCTCTGGCAAGCACAAAGTACTGAGTTCTATCCCCAGCCATAAATGTTCTGCTGGCCCCAGAACCCCCAGTGAGGTGGCACATGCCTGTCGTAATCCAAACACCGAAGAGGCTGAGATAGGAGGATCATTATGAGTATGAGACCAACCTGGGGGCTACAAAACTAGGCACAAGGCCAGTCTGAAATGCATAGTGAGACCCCGTTAAGAAGGAAGGAAGGAAAAAGAAAGAAAGTGAGAGAGAGAGAGAGAGAGAGAGAAAAGAAGAAGAAGAAGAAGAAAAGAAAAGAAAAGAAAAGAAAAGAAAAGAAAAGAAAAGAAAAGAAAAGAAAAGAAAGACAGAAACTGGTGAGCTACAGGAAATACCAGGAAGCATTTGTGCTCTTGCTTCTCAACCTTGGCTACAAAACTGAAAAAACAATAAATTGTCTTGGTTAAAAATTTAGGTAGCAAATCATCACTTTTTTTTGTTCCATAGAGAAGAGACTGGCATGATAAAGTTTTCTGACATCATCAAACATTGTTGTTCTTTCAGCAGAAAGGCAGATATTTAAGGGGTTTTTTATGTCCTATATTAGAGGAAATAAAATTAAACATTAAATTAAAAGTATGGGAAGACAATTGATGGAAATTCATTTTTATTCCAAACGGGAGTATACATTCTCTGACCCAGAATCCCTATCAATGTTATTTCATACCTGTTCCACTGACCTATTATAGACATGGAAAATTTGTTTCCTGAGTTCCACAGGACTTTGGCATAGCTTATGAAAGTGATTTGGATGATCAAATGTGGTGCTGTTGGCCTGCTCACCTTTAGATGAGATTTTGAACTTTGCATTGATGGTATAATAGACTGAGACTTTCATAGGTCTTGGGATGGGATATAGACACTGTATTGTGAAGATAAGAATCTTTGGGGGCTACGTGAGGAAGAAGAACGGAACTGGGATAAAATCCATGTCACAATTCCTGACTTCTCAATAAGAAAATGCTGCATTTCAATGTGTAAATCTGGGGATGTGCTGCCGACTTGGCAGAAAATATTCGGTAAATCGAATGAGATACTAGAAGACAAGTTATATAGATTTATTTACATTGTTTCTTGACTAATAACATATGTCTTTAAAACCAAAGAGTCTTTCCTAACTTGAGTAAGAGGTAATGTGACAAGAGCACGGTCAGAGATGTGGAGCTGCGGACCCTGCAGAGGCCAGGAATGCGAGGCCCTGGCAGGCTGGAAAGGCCAGGCACGCGGACTGGCACCCAGAACTCGGGAAGGATAATGTGACACAGCAGGAAAATTGAAATGTTACACAAAGTATGACAATATTTACCAGTTTCAGAGATTATAGGCATAACGTATGTAAAGAATTTGTCACATGAAGAAATTTTGCTTAATGGCTTTGGTTCTTGATAGTCTTAAGTTATTAATTTTGCCTGACTTACTCCAATGTATGTGTGTCTTGTTCATATAAACTTGAAGTTTCATAATTATTCCTCTTGAGTATGTCTAGGCTTAATTTTTTTTTTTTTTTGTGGGTGGCCCAGCCTGCCCTGGGGGTGGGACTGGCATAGCATGTGGTGCCAGGGATTGAAACCATGGTCCTTAGACTTGCCTAAGTTTACCTAAGCAGGCATTTTAGACTGCTGGCACTACTAGGCATATTTTCTACAGCACTGTGCCTAACATCACGTTTCAAATGTAACAGACCACTTATATTTTTACACTGTATGTAGTTATCGGGTACTTTGTGCTGTTATAGAAATTCATCAAGACTAGGATGACTATGCTTGAATTTTATTCCTGTTACTGTTACTTGGTTACCACTAGTTAATTCCCAAATATTGAGGCTCTGAAAAATGATAAACATCCCCTGGACACTGGGGAAGCTAGGCTATTGAAATGCCAGGACCCAGAACAAAGGTTTGAGGGCAGGCAGGGAGGTCTTGGCATCATGCATAAGCTTTCTTTCGAGCTGAACCAATGACTCTAAAGATGCACACCCTTTACCTCAGCCACATACTCTAGAGGGAAAAAGTTCATGTAGCTGGTCCTCCTTCCCCAAAAGAACATGAATTTCATATCCACCCATAAAATCACTGGGCCAGTGATAAGTGTTCTGCCCCTAAAATACTGCTGATGTTTTATTATAGGAAGAAAATAGATATGAAAATCTCTGTTTTTGGCAAGCTTGCATGCCAGTGTATGTGTTGCCAAAGCGAGCACGAAGCTCACATTGTAACGGATCTAAGAAACAAGACGGGCCTGGTGGGCTCAAGGTCTTAAGTTTGATTTCTGGTATGAAAACAAACAGACAGACAGACAGACAGACAGACAGACAGACAGACACAAGAGAGAGAGAGAGAGACAGAGATTCTTATTTACATAAAATAATGCAAATTGTTTAATGCAAATTGTTCATGTAAAATTAACACTAAGTCTGATTTGTTTTGTTTTGTCCTGAAGTAGGAATCGAACTCAGAACCTCAAGCTTGCCAGGCAGGTGCTGTGCCTCTGAGCACTGAGGTGTGCTGCTGGCACCACAATACTAACAATGAACATATAACGAGACATGGAGAAAAAGATCACAGACTACAATTTTCACACAATGTGACTAAATATTAAACTGTTTAGTGGAGTCCTTAAACATGGCTTTTACTAATCTAATCAACCACAATACTGTTGCACCAACGTATGGCTCGGCTCCATTTTTTTTTCTTAAGATTTTAAATAAATAGGGCCGGTGAGATGGTTCAGCAGTCTGAAGCACCTGCTTAGGACAGCTTTGGCAACTGCAGGAACTACACTTCAAACCCTGGCACTACATGCTGCACCAGCCCCAGGAAAGGCTGAGCCAGCCATTAAAAAAAAGATTTTAAATAAATCGATATTATTGACTCTTTTCTTAGGATAAAACTTCAAGAAAAACTCTGAGAAAAAAACAAGAAAGAAATAAATACTAGTCCTTTAATATGAATATACACATATATATATATATATATATATATACATGTATATATATATATATATATATATATTAATTTGAACAACAAAATGTATATATAGAAAGTGGAGAGATATTTAGAACTTCTTTTCTGCTTTTCATTCTTTCTCTTACTTATTCCATCAGTGGAAGGGCAGCAAGTCACATAAAGCTATTTCACAGTAGGTCAGAAAGCTGTATTTGAACTTACACTTTCTATGCTAGTTGAAATAAACTGAATGTGTTACTTAACCAAAGTGAATAGGAAAATATTTTATTTTATTTTTTTCGGTACTGGGGATTGAACTCAGTTCCTTATGCTTGCCAAGCAAGCACTTATTCTACTGAGCTATCTCCCGAATCAAACTTTTTCATCTTTTTTATGTTTAATTTATTTTTTGTTGGTACCAGGGATTGCAATCAGGACTTCGTGCTTGTCAAGCAAGCACTTGCTCCACTGAGCTGTCTTCCTGGACTTGATTTTTCATCTCTAAAGTAAATGCATGGCCACTGTCCTCTGTCTAGTTAGACACTTCGTTCCGCTGGGCTATCTAGCCGGTCCTTAGATTTCTTGGTTATATTTTTTCTCATTATTAACTTGATTGAAAGTGAATAATTATGTAACATATTAAAATTGTAGACAAGTATTGAAATGTGAATGATATAAGATGCAGTTTTTTTTTAGAGAAATAGTTCTGTAATGAATACGTAGCATGAGATTAATGACAGATGGAACATTAAAAAATTATTGACAACCTCAAATGATATCAATAAAAATTGTACAAAATAAAAAAGAATAAAAACTTATAGATCAGTCATACAGTTCACTCTGTGCCAAAATCGAGAAATTTTTATTCACATCATTAGAATTCTCAAAGTAGAAAGGGGTAGGCAATAAATATTTAAAGATTCAATTTTCTGAATTTAGTTGAAATTATAGCACCACTTTTCCAAGCAAAATGAACCTTTTCAATAAAAATATAAATAAAATCATACTATGATACACAAAAATGAAATTGTACAAGACTAATGGTAAAGAAAAAATCATTAAGGCATATACATAGAAAAAGAAGCACTAGCTATGGAAGAACAAAATTATTCTTATTCCACAATAGAAAAAAAAAGAGCAAGTGAGTAAAGAAACTAGCCTAATTAACTCAAGAGAGATTATGCTTTTTGAAGTATCTTATGAAATATAGCTTTTCTTCTTTAGAATCTTCTAAAATTTCTTGATGCTTTGCTATTATTTAAATTCCAACATCTTGTCATTGTTTTTTTATACTAAAAGCTTATTAGAATTTAAAGTAGTCTGAATTCCCTATAATAATAAATTTGGGATGAATAACCACTTTAAATGGAATTCAATATTTCAACCCTCAACACGATGTATCCAGTCCAGTATCTTCTTTGAAACATTTCAGTTTCCCACACACCCGTGTTATACATGGTGAAGTTAATACATCCTTAGGTGTTATACTTGGATGTTGCTAATATTCTACTTTTTATAATTAAACTTAAGTAAATCTTTACTTGGGGTGGAGGTGCTGCTAGGGTTTAAACTCAGGAGGTGCAGAGAGAGATATGTCACCAGAGTCTTTTCTCTTTTTGGTCATTGTTGTTCTATTGTGAAACATGAGCTCAGTAAGTTTTGCACTGGCCTTGGGCTTGCCTCAGAACTTCCATGTTGCTGGGTTGATTGAAATGCCCCACTCTGCCTGACCTGTTTTGAAGGAAGGTAAGCATAAAATTCAAGTTAGTTATCACTTTTACAATACAAGAAAGCAAAGAAAAGAAAGTGTCATTACAAGTCCTAGAAATACTTTGTTTTCCAGAGTTTGTTGCTATATCTACTACTATTTTAAAAAATGTTTAAACTATGTATATCAAATATTGTACAACGACCTGGCTTGCCATTCTGGGTCCCCCCCCACCGGGGTGTGCTGAGACAGCGATTGAGACTGGGTGTGGTGGTGCACAAGTGTAATCCCAGTGCTTGGGAGACTGAAAAATAGGAGGATCACTACAACTCCAATCTGTGTAGGCAGACCCTGTAGACCTTGTACAAAATACATAACATAGACACAGGTATAGGTAGAGATATTGCACAATGAAAGAAAGCTTATTCTGATTGACTCCTCAAATATGAAATAGCTGGGATATAAACCAGATATCCATTTCCAAAACTACTTCATTTCTCAATATAAACATAGAAGTTTCAAAATTATATATGTTACTTTGCTGAACTGAGAATCATGCTGAGTAGTTTCTCAATTAAGCATTTACCCATATTTTAAGAGTTTCAATATTATATACATATATACACACACACACACATATATATATACATATATATATATGTACTATATCTATCTATCTATCTATATACACTATACGTGGTTTTTAAAATAATACATACTAAAATGGACTGTGTTGGGATGGGTAGTTGAAAAAATAATGTCATAAAATATTTTGAACATAGGAACAATCCTTTTAGGATTATATCAGTAAAATAAATAATTCCAGAGTACTTTTTTAGAAATGGTAACTAACTATTCATCATATGTACCTATAAGAGTATCTATAAGAGCTTGCTAGTATCTAAAAGAGCACTAGCAAGCTCAAGGACTCAAGTTCAATCCTTGGCACTGCATGCCATGCCAGCCACAGAACCCCAGGCGCACACCACTCAGGCCACCAAAATCAGAGATGAGGATGCATACCTTTAATACTAGCGCTGTGGAAGTAGATATAGGAGGATCACTAACAGTCGAAGCTACACAGCAAGACTCTGTACCAAATAAATAAATAAACAAAGAAACAATTAAAAATGAGAATGATTTCTTTTACCTTTTTTTATTTATTGGGTTGCTGCAGGGTTTCTCTGCACCCCTCGGACTCTTGGTGATCCTCCTGCTTTCAGCCTCCCCAGTGCTGGCATTACAGACATGCACTACTACCCCTGGAATCTGGTCAGTTTAGCCCACCATGGAGGCGGGCCTGGCATGATATGTGCTGCCAGGAATCAAACTGTGGTCCCTGCGCTTGCCTAAGCTTACCTAAGCAGGAGCTTTATTTCACTATACTATCTCTCTGGAGCTTTTTTTTCTAAAATAATTTCTAAAAAATTATGAAATTGTTGGGCCGGCGAGATGGATCAGCAGTCTAAAGCACCTGCTTAGAAAGACTTAGGCAGCCACAGGGACCGGAACTACATGCTGTGCCAGCTCCACCCTCAGGGCAGGCTGAGCTGGCAATAATAATAATAATAATAATAATAATAATAATAATAATAATAATAATAAATTATAAAATTGTCAAGTGAGAAAAAATTAGCCCAAGTGTATATGAGTGCATTAGGGAAGGTTGGTGGACATTAAGACATTGGAATGCCCATATGAGGCCGTTTTCAGGCTTAGCATAGCTGAAATTCATTTATGTGCATAATTCCATAATAGAATTTCTTTGAAAAAATTTCCAGGATAATTTGGATTTATAATTTACACTTCAGTACCTAGCTGGGATTATAGGGACATCCAGTCATAATTTTCCAATATGATCTTCTTTATTATTCATGAAGCCCTAATCCTGGCAAATTTTGACCATTTCTACCACTCGAAAATCAATTAAAGAATCTTGCATATTTTATTCCGGAAGTCCTTTGCACGTGACACTCTGTAAGAGGGTACTTTGTAAGAATTTGGAGTAGAATACCTTTTATTTAAAAACATAAATTCTCTGGAAGTTTCAATATAGCCTTGGGAGAAAGCCTGTGCTAAACTACCTTTAAAATCCCTGCAGTTCACTAGAAATGGCATTTAAACTAAAGGCCCAGAGAGATTTGACAATGCTCTCTCCAAAGCATTACCATACGAACTCCTTTAGTTCTATGAATTTTATATGAACACTATTTTTTTTTTCCTGAGACTGATGGTTGGAAATAGATTCTGTTATTACTGAAAAGTAAAGGCATGCACTTTTAGCTTCAAATGAAAAGCCTAGCCATTAGTGATAGAAACAATTTTTATTTCCCATCAGCTTTAAGATACAAACCCATAAGGTAAATATGCTTAGAATCTGAACAAGTTTTTTTTTTTTTTTCTTGTAACGAATGTTGCCCATAATAAGATCTTACGTCAGAGATTCACCTGGCTAATTTCGAAGTACTTCATCTATTCTGTGAATCAGCGTTCCCAGTATCACCTTAGCTCAAAATGAAACGAAACTCGAACTATTTTGAACTCATCGTATTTCAGGAAGATGCAATTCACCAAGTATCAGAAAGAATAAAAATGACAAAGAGCCTGCACTGTATTTAGAATACCTAAAATGTGGATTTCAGTGTTCAGAAGTTTTTACTTATCAACATGAGCTTTTCTCCTTTCAAAATCATTACAACAATTTCCTGTTAAATAATGACTGCAGTCAAGGAAATATTCTTTTGTCTCAAAACAACACAAACAGATTCTGTAGTAATATCTGCCATTAAATTATCCAAATTATCCAGAGTAAAACTATGTACCCCAGATAAGGAAACAACAGAAACCGTCCTCACTTTGAGATTATTTCTGCAATGTTCAAATGATATTTTGTTGAGCATTTCCTTGATATGACATATATAAGCACTTTTTTTCTATCTGAAGATTCAAAAGTTTAGAACAAACATATGCAGAGCTTCTACATTTGTAAACAACAGAATTTATTTGTTTTCATGGTTTGCATTTTGTGTTACTTAAGTTGAAATTGGATTTTGTCTTATGAGTTATACAAAACCATTTTTTCCACTTTATTTGTTCAACAGTTCGGGGTGTGATGAATGTGGAAGTATGTATAATGAAATGTCATTTCCTGATATTATCTTCAAGAAGACATGCAAATCAAGAATTCAGTTCAAGAATTTTAAAGTCAACAGACCTGTGACTTTATCTTTAATGTTCCTATTGAAAGTAAAGTTATCCCGCTAATCAGTAACATGGGAAAATTCTTTTGAGGAGTGTTACATGCTTTTTACTGTCAGGGTAAAAGTCTAGGGAGGTTGAGGCAAGAGTATTTCCCTAAATCTGAGGCCAGCTTAAGCTGCATAAGAGAGTTTAAGACTAGCCTAACAATGCCAGGAGACCCTGTCTCCCCCCAAATCACTTTCCATTAACTAATAAACAGTATCATAATATAAATACACAATAATTAATAGTATATCTGACAATATTCTAATTTCATTTAGTTCTAAGTTTAAAAATACTAAACTTTGTAATTATAATTATAATTTTATAGTTATAATTTTATTTAAAATTTTAAATAAATAAAATTAGAAATACTACAGTAGAACACTGTGAAAAATCTAACTAGTCTTTAGCCTAGTTGTTCACATCTATTTTTTATTAAGTCTTTATAGAATTTAGTAGGTTAAATAAAATCCATAATAATTTTATTCAGCTGTATAACGCCATGAGCACGTGTACTTGCAAAGGGAAAAAATAATATTTTACAAACTATAAGTAAGGTTCAAAGCCATAATAAGAGGATCAGGGGTATTAACTCAGTGGTGTAGCACCTGGCAAGAAACATAAAGTCCTGAGTTCAATTCCCAGTACAGCCCCCAAAAATTCCTAGTATGATCAATCGTAGTACTACTATATCTTTCATTATTTGCTTGGATTCTAAATGTTTATCTCTCTTTTCACATATTTTAAAAGTATATTTATGATTTCTTCCTTTTAACAATGACTTCTGGGTTCTCCTCATTTCACATGCCAATTATTTGACCTGGAAAACCCATGAAGTAGAAAGAAATATTTGCTCCGTAAAAACTTGTTGTGACCTTCAAATAAGGCACAGCCTTTGGTATGGCACTAGCTGTGTACAAATGAGCATCAAAGTTGAAGAGATCCTCATCTGTAACCAGGTAAAATCTTCTATAAGTCTCAGCAGACTGAAATATGGCAAGGCCTCTGCACTCTGTGCAGCTTCTGAACTCCTGGATGTGTAATATTTAGTAAAACAAATGTCTTCCAAACTTTCTTGTTCTCCCTCTTTAATCAGACAACTTTATGCATCGTGTCTTTTCTTTCTGTGAAAATGAGCTTCTAATGTAACTCAGCTACTACCCTTTTATTTGTACTGTTTTCTCTGCCTTAATGTCCACAAAGTTATAGAGAGAATCAGTTTTCATAAATATTTTATGCACATATTTTATATTGTATGTTTTATACTCATGAACACTGACTGAAGTAATCAGGAGGATTAGGAGCAATTATTTTAGCACTGAGAAAAGTTGTTTCCAGAAATAATTTAAGTAAATTACAATTTGTAATTGCAATTGCGTTTGGGAGTAAGAGTGCTTAAGATGGAGCAGTGAGCTGACTCAGTAGACTGAAACCTTGATAAGGGGACAAAGACATCTGCCTCTATGTGACGAGCAGGCCACCTAAGAGCAGAGCAAGAAGGCTTCTGCTGGTAAACCTAAAAGAGACTCCTCAGAAGAATCCAGTTCTGATGGGGATTCTATCTTAGTCCTCAAGCCTACACGACAGCGAAGAATTGCATCCATATTGTTTAGACCAGACAGGTTGTGGGTTTTGATTATGGTAGCCCCAGCTGAACAATACAGCAGAGGACCAAGAGCAGTCAGCACAATTTTTAGACCTGTGAATGGTCCAGGGAGACTATTCTGGAAGTGCTATTTCCAGAAACGTCTTTGGTTTCATTACTGTTGAGTTCAACTAACTAATGAGATGACTAACTAAATAAATGTACATCATTAAATTTGGAAATTTCTACATGACATTCCAAATTAATACCAGTCAGTCAAAAAAAAAAAAAAAAAGAAAAGAAAAGAAAAGAAATGAACAGAAGAAAACCACGTTGATAAAGCAAACTTCAACACTGGATGAAAAGAGAAACCATTACGGGAAGTAGCATGATATCCCCTCTCTGCTGCCTGAGGACAAATGTCATAGCATTTTTCTCTGACCTCTTTGTAACCTTAAATTGTTTCTCTACCCTTCCCATCAAGACTCATTTTATTTCCTCCTTTTAAGCAAATATAAGTTTGTCCTTGAATTCATTTTATTCTATAGCATAATTCTCTTTTTATAGTAACAATTCTCCTATGGTAAAGAGCCTGTAATTACTGTATGTAAATAAATAACTTTTCTCCTAAACTTTCCCTGAACCCTAGTTCACTCAGGCACTCTTTCCCATAAGTCTGATGTGCTCTGCTACCCAAGGATATCCAAAACCCATATGATTAAATTCATTATGCAATTCTCAGGCCTAACTTCAATCAGTTTATCTGTAGCATTTATCAAAGTTGCTCTAAGCTTCTGGAATACCACCTCCCTGATGAAAGAACAGCCATTTCTCTTAGACTCTGTAAACAGGAATAGAATTATTTTTTGTATATGCATAGAAATATTAAATAATGAAGAGAACTTCCCAGACTACTTTAATCTTCCCAATAAATTATGAGGTGCACTATCACCAGCAGGGAGGGCTAAGAGGACTTCAGTGGAGAAGTATTGTAGTTATGTGAGGAACTGGAATGTGAAGTCTTGTCCTTCTACACTGCTCAAAGTCGCCTCTAGTTTGCACTTTCCTGTATTTCTTTGTGTAGGGATGATGAATAGAATAAGGAAGATTAACTTAAAATCCATTTTTTTGGCATGTGATGCCTGAGCCATTATCTATATCCTCATGCACACTCAAACATAAAAAGATTTTTTCCTATTTATTCTTAGGTGAAGATGTATCTCATAGAAGTGATAGGTTGAAACAAATTATGAATGTGAAGTGAAGGATAATGATGCTTTTGACCCAGAACCATGCTGAAGCACAAAGAGAACTGGTTGTGAATTATTGTTAGGGCATCAGTCCTGAAGCTATGACCTGCTGTCCCCAAGGATGCCACCCAGTGAACCCTGACAGCAAGTAATTTCCTATCAGAGCAAGTCATATATACATAAGTCTTTGTCATTTTCTTTTTTTTTTTTTTTTTTTTGTCTTTTTGAGACAGGGTCTCACTATGCAGTTGAGGCTGGCCTTGAGCTCACTTTTGTAGCCCAGGTTGGTCTCGAACTCGCACTGATCCTCCTGCCTCCGCCTCCCGAGTGCTGAGATTACAGGCGTGCGCCACCACGCCCGGCTTTTGTCATTTTCTATGAAAATGTATTGTAACAACAATTTTCAGCAGATAAAAATAAATAAGAAATAGAACAATATTTGTTTAGAAAGAATATCCCAAGGAAATCTGATATATGATAACTGCATATTTCTACTCACTTTGTCTTAAGAATTTTTATATTTTGCTTATTATGTCCAGGTGTTGTAAAATGTCACTTTGTAGTTTGCATTTTTTCTTCTTTAGTGTTATTAAACATTTAGCTTATAAAATTATCCTAAATTACATAGTAAGAGAAAATATTAAAATATTTATGCAAATAAAGATACATACATGCATATCTGATATCTATATCTATATCTATATCTATCTATCTATCTATCTATCTATCTATCTATCTATCTATTGAGAGAGAGAGAGAGAGAGGATTCCTTCCTTTAAAAAAAAAAAATTGTTTATCAAAGGGCCAGCCAGATAGCTCAGTGGATTAAAGCGCCTGTTTAGGCCAACGCAGGGGCAGGGAGTGTGATCCCAAGGCCTGCTGTTGTGGTTCTGCTCTTCGGGGCGAGCTGAGATGGCAATTGAGACTGGATGTGGTGACATGCACCTGTATTCCCAGCACTTTGGGAGGCTGAAAGCAGGTGGATCACTCTGAGTCCAATCTATGTAGTGAGACCCTGTAGAGCCCGTAGACCCTGTACCAAATATACACAAAAAAAATTGTTCACTGTAACAGAAGTTATTTATTTTGACCTTTCTCACTGCTTTCACCCATTCTTGTTCCTTTTTGTCTTCACTTTTTTTTTTTCAGAACAGAAGGATAGAGGATCAAATTCAAGGGTAGTTTAGCAGTGAGCCAGATCTCCAGCCCCTAAAACCTTCTGGGCCTGATCTACTCATTTATTCTTCCTTCCTACAGAATTTCTGCTCATCACAAATCCATGCTTTACAAATTATTTTCTCCCCTACTGTGATACAGCTTTCATTTTGTAAATAGGACATCTTGCACAGGAGATTTTAATTTTTTGTATCAAATTTTTATAGCCAAATTTTATATCAATTTTATATTTCATGTTTTTTATACATTTGTTTTCTCACTGGTCCAAAAACTTTTTCCAAACTCAATATATCCTAGATTTTCTCTCAGGTACTTGGTAGAATTTTTATTATTCCATTCTTCAGTAGGTCTAGGATCATTTTTAGCAAATATTTGAAAGATCAAGTTTGTATTTAACTTTATTTTGAAAGTGGATGACCTATTTCTCCACTATTATTTATTGAAAAGACAGTTTTTCTCAGTGAGACATATTGCCTTCTCTCCTGTCAGAAGCCATTTGACTAATCTTGCATAAGACTATTTTGGGGATTTCTGCTCAAATTAATACAAATTGAAGTTTATATCCATTTTCACAAATATCACATTGTCTTGATCATTATAAATGTAAGCCTTGAACTTCAATAATGTCTGTCCTTTGGAATTTTTGTCTTCCATATTATGTGATTCTAGGTATTTTGCCATTCTACATAGAATGTTTATCTATTTTTCTAATATAAACAATACAACCTGCTGGACTTTTGATTCACGTGGAACTCATACATCAATTTGAGAAGAAATGGTATTTTTGTAAAATGAAATCTTCTTGCTTATGAATATGCAAAAGCTCTTCACTTGTTTACATATTCAATTTTTTTTCCAGCAGAGACGTTAAGAATTTCTTCTATAATTCTTGTAAACATTTTGTTAAGTTTACATTGAGGCATTTTATTTTTGAAGTACTAGCATAAATCATTTTCTGTTTTTAATTTCACACTCCTATTATTTGTTATTGGTTATTCATTTCCTGGGGTTGCTGTAACAAAATACCGCAAATTGGATGGCTGGCAATAACAAAAATTTAATCTCTCCATGTTATGAATAATGGGAATCCAAAATCAAAGTGTCAGAAGGGCTATACTTCCCTTGAAAGTTCTAGTATATGATCTATTACATTAAATTTGTTTACATAGAATTATCTATAACATTTGTTTTGAATCCTTTAATGTCTTTGAGATCAGCAATGATGGCATCTCTTTCATTTTCAAACATTAATAAGTTGAACTGTCTCAATTTTTCTTAGCCCACTTATAAACTTGATTTACTGATTTTTTGTTAATTTTTATTACTATTTTGTTTTAAATTTAAAAACATACTCCAGGGGGCTGGGGAAATAGCTCCATGGCACAAGTGCCTGCCTGACAAGTGCTAGGTTGTGAGTTCAAACCCTGGTCCCGCAAAGAAAAAAAAAAAAAAAAAAAAAAAAAAAAAAACATACTCCAGCTCAAGTTCTCTTCTTTTGATTGCTTTAAACTTCCCCTTTTGCTTTAATACTATCTTAGGCATTATTAAATTAGTTATTTCAGATTTATTCCTTTTTAAGTATATGCCTTAAATGTTGTAAGTTCTCATTTCTGCTTTTACTGAATTGCAAACATTTTGTTAATTTTAATTTAATATGCATTTGGTAATTTTTTAAATAATTTCTTTGAGGCAAATATACTATCTATGTGTGCATTTCAGGATGTTCTAGTACAGACATGCACTTTTGGATTTTCTCAGATATCCTTTGGCTACTGATCTATAGTTTAATTTCATGCAATGTGAGAATATGTTTCATATGATTTATATCATAAAATTTACAAAAGTATGGTTTTTGAATCCAATAAAAGGCTATCTTCATAAATTTTTCATATGAGTTGAAGAGATTGTACACTTTCCTGTTGGGTGAAGTATTCAACAGCAGATTCTGCTATGCTGACTCAACATATTCCCACTAAATTTCTGCTAGACAGAGCTGTCAGCCACTCAAACAAATGCTAACACCAACACTGTAATAGTGGATTTGTGAATTTCTTTGTTTACTTCTAAGAGATTTTACCCAGAAATTTTGATAGCCCTGTTAGATGCATGCATATCAAAATGCACAGGTGTGTGTGTGTGTGTGTGTGGGTGTGTGTTTGTGTGTGTGTGTGTGCATGCACACACTTCAGTATAGGAACCTGAACCCATGTCCTTTCATAATTGGGACTTATCCATGTCCTTTTCTTTTCTTTCTTTTTTTCTTTTCTTTTCTTTTCTTTTCTTTGTCTGAAGTAGAATTTTGGCAAGTTGCCCAGGCTTGACATGAACTTTTTTTTTTTTTTTTTCTGCATTGGGGATTGAACTCAGGACGTTGCACTTCAAGAAAGTACTTATTCCACTGAGGTGTCTCCCCAGCCCTTGACTCAAATCGAACTTTTGATTCTTCTACTTCAGCCTTTTTTGTGTTGCCATGCCTTGCATAAAGAGTTTCTGAAAATTCTTCTGCTTTGTCATATAAATTCTTTAAAATTTTGTAAAACTTTTTGCTCAATTTGCATAACTCGGAGAAGGATGCCTTATTTTTCTTATTTTCTACAGAGAGTGCAAATTAGAATTAAGGAAGGAAAAATTACAAGAGATACAGATTTTCACTTAAAAAGTAATATCAAATTCCACAATATCTGTTATAACACATAGTGTTGTCTTTCAACCAGTTATTCATATTACCAGACATATGCATGTAAAATTGGAAGAAGAAATAAAAAAGAAAGAAATGCATAATAAATTAAGCAGAGGAAAAATACAAACAATTGACAAAAGGAGATGAAACAAACTAAAGTATTCACTGCATCTTTCCATAGAACAGCAGAAATGCATAGTACAGTTGTCCAATCCATCCTGCTTGCATACATAGATACATCTATTTCCCTTACTCCCTCTCTTGTCCATCTCCTCAACTCAGTAACTATTTCCTCTTCACTAAATTTATCCCTTTTTACCAGTGTCTATTGCACATTTCAGATTCCATTTTCCTCTTTCAGGTTCTTAAGCTAAGAAGACAATATGATGTTTACACGTGAATTTCAGTTAAGCGTATGTTCTCTAGTTGCATCCACTTACCAACAAAAAATCAAATTTATCCTGTTGTATAGCTGGATAATACTCTATTTCTAAAACTGCCACATTTTCCCTGTCCATTCTTCAGCTGCTGGGCATCTGGGTTGTTTCCAGGACTTAGCTATAATAAATAGTGCTGCTATAAACATGGGTGCACATATATTGCTATGGTATGAGGCTTTCCATTCTTCTGGAGAAATACCCAGCAGGGGAATAGCTGACTTGAATGGAACCTCCAATCCTAGCATTTTTATGAATCTCCACACTGATTTCCACTGTGACTGTGCTAGTTTGCACTTCCACCAACAGTGCAGAAATGTTTTCTTTTCTCCCTATTCTCTCCAACATTTATTTTCTTTAATATAAAATGAATTTTTTAATTTATTTATTCTTAATTTAATATTTTTATTGTTTAAATTTAACAATGGTTATATTACATATTTTCATCATCAGATCAGTTTAGATTAATACATATAGGTATATAAGATTGAATAATTAAACCTTAACCCTTTTGAATCAACATTACATTTTTTTTCTTTTCACCTTTCTTTTTTTTGAAAGTTGACATATTGCATACTGTCCTCACAATCGTTCTACAGAGTACAGTGTGTGGGCATGACCCACCTCCCTATTGATGTTGCTTAGAAAAAAAAAAAAA
>PVJA010024780.1:0-31440 GCA_004027025.1 Myocastor coypus
TATGTATGTATGTATATCACTCCTAACAGTGGGCGCGGAGCAAGAGTGAAGGAAGAGAAGGTAGCAGCAGCTCCAGCAGCTACCTTCTCTTCCTTCCTTACATTGAAATGCAAATCACCTGCCCCTGAGGAGGTACAACACCTATACCCACAAGAGTCAATTACAAATTCCAGAAGCTGCCCCATGATGACTGCATGAGGCTTTGGGAGACACCTATACAAAAACCATAATATGGGGAATGCTTTATAAACTTATTCTTACGACTCGAGTTCTTCTGAGATTGCTGCACTCCCAGTCAACACAATGGTCCATTGACATACCCAACTTCTGGCTGCATCACTGCCTTGTTCCTTTTTATAAAGAGTAATAGTTCATCGTCTAAGTATACCAGAGGTTGTTTAGCCTTTCTCCTGTCATCCCTATGTGGCTAATTTTGGTTACTCCTCCTCTTTTCCTCTTACACATAAAGCTGCTTTGAACAGTTTTGATGTAGAGATGAATTTTTATTTCTGTATTATGGATAAGAAAGAACTCAATTACTGGGTTACATACCATTCCCACCTTTCCCTGACATTGCTCATGCGAGAATATGGGGTGTCTGAGAGGAGTGAAAATCTAGGCTTCCTGCTATTGGGATGAAAGTGGGACTGCAGAGCTCTATGTAGACATGGGTTGAGTTATTTTGTGCTTGGTGGTCATTGTCTAAACATTTTCTCTTCTAAGGTGACCCCTGTCTGTTTCTACAGACAACAGGTTTTGGTTGAAGTATTACTTTTTCCTGATTGGTACTTATTGGCATTTTGGGATTGTTGGCTTCTATAGAACCTAGTCTGGAATATTTGAGGCAAAAGAAAATCCAGAGATTTAGTTACCATGTTGTTTCTCAGATTTTCCATTTGTTTTCCTACTACTTTCCATCTGTCTTCTTGTGTTTTAGTTTTTATGTTTTCATCAATAGTCTGATGTTTTTAGCAGAACAGTATTGACTAATCATAGGAAAAAGTCCTTCTACCCAGTCTTTCTAGAAATGGAAGATCCATGGATTTTATTAATTAATCAATTAATTATTTACCAACTCACCACATTTATTTATTTATTTATTTATTTATTTATTTATTTTTGTGGGACTGGGGTTCAAACTCATTACTTTGCACTTGCCAGGCAGGCACCTGTGCCTCAGAACTATCTCCCCAGCCCCTGTCCCATTGATTTTAAATGCAGGTGAACCTGGAAAAGTATAGCCAGAGTTAAGCTTAACTCAGCTATGCCTGTCTGTTTAACCCTGAAAAATGATAGTTTATTCTGTGTGAAGGGTATCTTGTGTTCTACTTTGGTTGGGATTGAAAGCATTTTCAATAATTTTAGCATGTTTGGACTTTGTGTTGCCCAACTGTGGAAAAACTTTGAATAGCACTTTGTCATCCCCTACGTCCTTTTGGAGACAGGGTCCCACTGTGTTGCTCAGGCTGGTCTTCAACTCTTGGGCCCATGTGCTGCTCCTGCCTTGGCTGCTCAGTTAGCTGGGATTGCAAGCATGCAACACCATGCCTGGCCTTATCCTTTGAAATGTGGCTTAACCCAGAAGAACAGAAAAGGCTTTTAGAAGTAGAATATCTAGAGTACAATAATGTCTTAGGTAAGGTTCTGAGCTTTTAAAAAGTGTAATAAAAATCAATTCATGGCATTTTCAAGAGTAAATAGGTTATATGGAAGAGACCCACCACACTGCGCCACTAACACATAATATATGTTTAAATATTAGTTCTTTCTTCCAAGTTCATTCTCTGTATACTAACTAAATAATGATTCAGGAAGCGAAACACCTGTGTTAGGCATGCAATTCCAAGGGCTTATCCTGAAAGCCTCTTTGTTTGTAGGCTCAGTGATAATCAGAAAAATAGTGCTACAGATGATATCCTTGCAAGAACAAAAATGTGGATTTAAAAAAAAATTGATCTAAGGTAAAAGGTCTGGTAGGGTAGTGAGGAAGTCACAGGCTCCAGAGAGTCAATGAAAAGCTAAAAGCCATTGGGTGTGGTGGGAGTGAACAGAGAAAAGAATCCCAGGTTAAAGTTAAAGACATGGAAATTTTATTCTTCCTATTTCCTCTGACCTTACTTTGTCATTTTGTTTTAAGGGTTCATTTCCTTTACCTGCATTGTGGCTTGTGTCTGGAAACTCCTCCCCCACCCCCCTCCAAAAGCCTTGTGTGCTCATAGGTGGGGTTTATTGGAGCTTGCTGTATCTAGGGTGTGGGAGTGTAGATTAAGGTTGTGATACTGGGGTGAAGGGTGTGGGTATTGGAATCCCCACCCTAGGTGTGGGTGGCATCAAGCAATAGAATTGTAGCCAGGATGGAACATGAAGGGATAGAAAAAAAAAAAAAAAAACCTTGTTGCTGTTGCTTGCTGAAGCTTGGTGCTTCCCTCCTGCCTTTCTGTGGACTGGTTCTTCTCAGCCATGTCCCTGTACCAGGCCACCTGCTTTGGAGCCAGCTGACTATAGACTGAAATCTCTGCAAACTGTGAACAAGATAAACGTTTCCTTCTCTAACCTGTGGGTGTCCAGTATTTTGGCCCAGTAATGAGAAAAGTAACTTAGCCACCTGTACACATGAAATTTGAGGCTTTGCCGTCTTCCCACATAAGCTAACATTAGACGATCTCAGTTCTATAGTCTCAAAGCGCAGTATTATGAAAAAGTTAAAGGCAGGAATGCGAGCAGAAGACATAGATTTGGAATCCCTTGACTTTTTCATGGCACTGTACTTTAAAAGTATAGAACCATGATCACTCGATGTTAGGATGTGTGGTAGGTCCAACCCTATGCCATGAAGATGGAAAATTGAAATAGCTGGGAAACATCTCTAATATATATGCCTATTAAACTCCTGAATGACTTTCTGATAT
Source organism: Myocastor coypus (assembly GCA_004027025.1). NCBI lineage: Eukaryota > Metazoa > Chordata > Mammalia > Rodentia > Myocastoridae > Myocastor > Myocastor coypus. The sequence goes on from PVJA010024780.1 coordinate 2,910, forward strand.
TTTTGGTATCAGGACTGCCTGTTACCCTTCCCTCTTTTGGTCCTTTTCCCCTCTTTCTTTCTTCCCTTCTCTCCTTCTCCTCACCCTGCTTCCTCCTTTCTTCGCTTCCTCGCTTCCTCCTTCCCTCCCTCTCTCCTTTTAAGAACAACTGAGAAATATCCCTGTGAATGTCACAGAAATGTTAAACCAAGAATTCAGTGTTATGTGACCCCTTGCTGCTACACTGCAGTGTGACTGCATAGCTAATGCTCTAAGAGGTCTGATGAACAGCAGTAACTCTAGTAACACAGACAATAGTCAGGAGCCTAAAAGACTACAAGCAGTTAGAGTTTGATGATGACATCAAAAGTACATTTCTTTGCACTTATTCTATAGCTATAAAGTGTCCATGATGAGTATTGTAAATTTCATAAATTGCGAAATAAAACTTTGCTGTGTTTTGAAGTTATTTTTGTATCTGCTTAAAGAGTCTAGGTAAAAAGTAAACATTTTCTCTTTTCAGTAATTTAAATGATTTCAAGGGGTTCTAATGTATTTGCAAGTGTCTGAATATTAGTTCCTGAAAAAAATGAAATCCATGAGCCAGCCAGATAGTTCAGCGGATTAATGCACTTGCTTAGGCAGATGCAGGGCCAGGGGCTCCATCGTTGGCCTGCCCTGTTGGCCCTGTACCTGTGGCACACTGAGATGGCAACTGAGACTGGGTGTGGTGGCATGTGCCTGTTATCCCAGCACTTGCCATGCTCAAAAACATGAAGGATCACTATAAGTCTGATCTGTGTAGTGAAACCCTATAGGCCCTATTCTAAATACATTAAAAAAGAATTCATACTTCCCTACTACTTAGGTATTTATTCAGCCAATTTCCTTTCATGTTTTGCTATAAGCATGCTCACATTCATAATACTTTTAGGACTATGTTTTCATGTCATAACCATGAAATGATATTCTGTCCATAAACTGACAGATCAGCAAGTGAATAGTCTAAATTTACACTGTTATAAGGAAGACTTCTCTGGGGATAGTGACCTCATAATGGACAACTTGCTAACATTAGATCAATGCTAACCCTAAAGCAGAGTGTGCACATTACACACACAGCATGCACACACAGGACTTTGTCCATCACTAGCTAAGGGGGTGGGTACCAGGATGCCCCCAAATACCAAAAGTAAGGATGCTCAAGTCTCTCATACAAGTCAGTATGATGTTAGCATATAACCTATGCACATCATCTTCTATACTTTAAGATATCTCCAGGTTATATGTTAATAATACATAATAGAATGTAAATGCTAGGTAGATTGTTGTTATACTATATTGTTAGGGAATAAGAACTAGAAAACAGTCAATACATTTTCATTACAGATGCAGTATGTTTTTCAAATATTTTGTACTCATATTTGGTTGAATCTGCAAGCATAGCACATGTTGAGGGGTGACTGTGGACATTTCTTAAATGTCCATGTGAGTACATGAATGTGTATTTCTGTATGTGTATGTCGTGTGTGTGTGTGTGTGTGTGTGTGTGTGTGTGTGTGTAGGCCAAGTTAAACACCATGTTTTTCTTTCCCCTGGTCTGCCCCTCCCCCCCTTATCACAATGGAGTGGTCCCATTGGCTTTTTACCAGTAATAGGTCACATTTATGTCCCTTTTGTCTCAGTGGGAGACTCCCAACCCACTGTGTTTGGATGAACTAGAAAGTTACACTATAATCATATATGAAAAAAAGAAATAGCCTTACCAACATTTGAAACAAAGCCAATTATTACCTTTAAAAAGCTACCTGCTTTCAATTAAGCAGGAAATTATCTAAGAAGTCACTTAATTTGCTTTGGTCTATAGTCCCACAACTGCTTTATGCTGAGTGGAGCATGAAATTAAATATGTAACAACCATCCTAATGGTTATATTTCAGAATGCCAGCGTTTTAGAATCTTAGGTGTACTGAATGGTAACAAATGCAAAAACATGCAAAAATAGAAAATATTATTAAGCATTTATGATTTTCTGTTAAAATTATTACAATTTTAAATTTATAATAATTTATGTATATAGGAAGACTGACAGTGTATGTATGAAAAAAAAATTTCCAAAACTTAAAATGCCTTGTATATTCCTCATGGAAAATTTTATTTCATTTTCTTGGGTCAAGATATAATGTAGATTGTACAAGGCTATATTCAAGGCAAAAGTTTTAATGTGTTTTTATCATTTGTTGAAGAAATACCAGTCCTAATCCCTTGTTTGAGGGGATTGTCTTTATTTAGAGCCACGGAGACAAGCTGTTTGCAATGGAGAAGCTGTTTATGTGGACATATACGGGCACTGGTTTATGTGGGAAATTTTAGAAGCATTACTAAAATGACACTTCAATCAGTCCTTAACAATGCTGTGAATGCTAGATGGTTCTCAGATCCTCTTATTTATTTAAAACATTTCTTACAACTTTACAACTATTTTTATACTAGATAAATCTTTTCAAACACTAATCATATTATGAGTAAACATTTTAAAAATTTCTGTATAAATGTGTATAAGAAGCATCGCTGCTCTTTTGTAGTTACTTAGTTTAAAGCAATCATATTCTTTGCTTTTAAAAAAACTAGGCAAGGCATTTTCCTTTCAGCTGAAAACATGACAAATAAATTTGGATTTCTTTTCCCCATGTATTAAGCAGGCCCTTTGAGCTGCCATAGCATGCAAGGTTCCAGAGTAATTCAGACACTCACATACTTGATGCTAAAAATTCTTATGAGTTCAGTATATGCCATTGAATTTTTCTATAATTGGACATATTGGAATAGTAAAAATATTTTCCAGGTTTATAGGATTATTATTTAAACAATTCTCTGAGAAGCTACAATTAAGACATCATGACAACGCAAGGGTCTTTCAATGTCAAGACATCAATGTCTTCCACATCTCCTCTGCTGTTCTTACGATTAGGGAAAGCGTAGTCCCTAATCACATGAGTACTCGTGCAGCAATCAAGAGGGCCGCTCAACCGCTCTGAGCCGGACTCCTATAAACCATAATGGTGTTTCATGTGCACGCTGGTAATAATGATAACTGCCAGAGGATTGGTTAAGAAAAGGTAAGACCAGCATGTAGGAAGGTGACTGATGAACAGTAGCGTCTCATGATCATGGCGGAAGGCCCTCCAGGTGCTGGGTGGATGACCACATCCTTCTTCTCTGTAGACTTCTGCGCAGCGGTTCCCACATTGCCATTTGCCGGCCTGGCGCGTGTCTTTTGGCAAGGATGCCAGTGGTCGCATGAAGGATAGCCTCTGCACATGGCCTTTGGCCAACACAGCCAAATCTTTACTATGCTGAAAGGCATTTTAGAACATTCCAATTGCACCCACCAAACAAAAACGAAAATGAAATTTGAAGATAAAAATAGGCATTTTTCTATAGCTGTGGGTGTGATTTATATATACACTAAGGGTGTGATGTTCTAGTTCATAGTGGGGTTTTGCGTACATGATGTCCACTAATACTAAGGAATGATGTGTGTGGTATAATAGAAGACTGTGTGAATCACATGGTGACCCTGCCAGGAGGCGGGTCGGTGTATTCTAGTTTTACATATGATATTGTGCTCAGGAAATCAAGTACGTGAATTAATTACTTTCACAAATGTTTAACAGAGTAATAATTTCAAGAGTAAACTAATTCAATAAGAAACATTTAGGATATAAACATTTTCCTAGGAAATAATTGGACAATATCTTTAAAAATCTCAGCTTGGAAACAAATCTATTTTATTGAAAGGAATGAATCTAAGCACCAGACTAACAACATTTGGCATCCCGAAAATCCAAATGGGTCAGATGTAGATGACAGCACACGTGTCATAGAGAAATGGGACCACTTTTACCAAATATTCAATCCCAAGAGTCTGACAGAACCCTAAGAAATAGTTTCTTACTTATTTTCATGGAAAGTTGCCTGGAAAATAAAATTTAAAAATAAAAATCAATGTGGTATAAAAGAATAGTTACAAGTTTGCAAATGAGGACAATGTACCAGGTTTTCCAAGTGAATTACCTAAGTTAGATATTACCTTAGCCACACTGCCTGCCATCTGACCTAGAGCTGCAAAGACTTTTATTTTCTTGCTATTCCTCCAGTCCTGCAGATGCTATGCCAAGCAAAGAGATAAACATCCTGAACTTCCTCAGAATTTCAGTAGAAAATTTTTTATATCTATCCATGTATACACATTCTTTTTTTTTCTAGTTTAAGAAATACAAAGAGGAGCATAAAATTTTAAAAAATTAGGCCAGCATCAAAAGCAAACAACTTGAAAGGATGAAAAGGGGAAAACTTTAACTGTATTTCCAGATGATGGTTGTCATTCTAGTACCAGTTTCTCAATTTTACCTAAATTCCTATCTGACAACATTTTAGTCCTGATCTTTCCAAATTGAGCAAAGTGAAAACCAGCAAGCAGTAAATGAGCCAGAGGTGAATGAAAAGGGTGTCTCTTGGAAGGTTAAAAAATACTATTTCAAAAAAAAAAATTAGAATGACCACCAAGATGTTTTACTTTCCAACATTTTCTAATTAAAAACAATCTGAAGTAGGGTTATTGATAGACACGCCATCTGGACTCTACCAACCTTAGCTAATTATGAGTATGTTTGGATATACCTGGACATAGGAGAGTCCAGGGATGCAACTCATCCTGAAATAAATGCCATTTACTTTTTGAAATACTATCATAGGCAATATAGTATGTGGTAAGAGGAGAACATATGTTGAGAAGAGGATTAAACATCAAAACATGGTTTAGGGTTTACAGAGCAGTATTACTGTTGCTATGGTAGATACGGAGAGAATGAGGGCAGAAGGAAACATTTCTAATTTTGTTAAGTGTTTGAGAGTTCAAAGCGAGGCAGGACTTAACATAATATAATTGCTTTAAGCCACTGAATCAGCTGTTTATTTATATACCTATCAAATATATTTTATAGATGGCTTACAAATAATATGTTGTAGACACAGTGAAGATCTGGAATAGGTTTTGAATGTACAAAGAAGAGAAAGACATGCTTTTAGTTCCTGAGCAGCTCCAAGCTTTGAGAGTAGATAACTAACTGGAGATGTGAGGTGAATATTCTGTGGTGGACCAGAGGTGTATAAGAAATATTGACCAGTAGACTGCAGCAGCGCTCTCTCCCTGTGCCTCTGCCTCTGCCTCTCCCTCTCCGTCTCTCTCTCTCTCTCTCTCTCTCATGTTTATGAAGAAGAATTGAAGGTGTTAGTCTTATCAAAAGCTAACCTAACATTTTATTCATTTTCTTGAACATATGGTTACTGAAAAACAGCAGTACAATGTTAATGTCTTAATATAATGATATCTATCTCTCTCTATATATATATATCAAAAAGGAAATAAGGTCTGTATCCTGGCAATATTACCATAGCAAAGAAAGAAAGGGGCGCCATAAAGTTCAAGGTATGGACTAGTACTTGTAGCCTCGTGGAAGCTTAGAAATAGTTCATAATGATGGTGCATCTTCTGGGAGCTTGAAAACACACACACACACACACTGATTTGCATATGGGTCTAAGTGTGTCCTTGAAAAGTTGATGTGTTGGAAGTGTGGTCTTAGTAGGGTGATGTTTACGGACGCTTAAGAAGTAAAATCCAGAAAAAAGGAAGGCATTGTCCTCAGGAGGAATCAATGTTTTAGGGATCTGATGGTCTTAGTGCAAACAGTTGAAGGTGGAAGGAATGAGAAAGATGGACAAGAAGACAAAAGCTGGGCTAGGCAGTCCCTAGTCTGCCTGATGGGCAAGGATCTTTTTTTTTTTTTACACTTTTGCAAAGTTAGTTACACCTGACAGAAGGTTGCCTAGCGACCAATATCTGACCTGAACCAGACAGTATGTTTTTCTCAGAACTGTGGTAGCTTGTTTGCTTTAGACATTGAGGACCAATCCCACCTACACACATTTGATCAATTTCCTGCCTTCCTACTGCCCCCGACACAATGTATCCTAGGGGCATGGTTAGTTCTCAAGAAAGAGTTGTTATTAAAGAGCAAGACCCATTGTTCCCTAGCCTCCACCTTGGGCTTCTTGTCTTGCCTTTTGATCTCTCCCTCCCACACACTCCCACCATTGTGATGCCATCTGCTATAAAGTTGTGAACTGAGCTGAGCTGAAAGAGGGCCAGGCCTTTGAAACTCCACAACTGTGACCTAAGAAACCTCTTTATAAAGCATCCAACCTCAGGTATTTCATTATAGTATCAGAAAATGGCATTCGTGCATTACATGTAACTATATATGTAAATATATGTGCAGTATGTATACATACACCCAAATGAGACTGATGTTCACTTAAAAATATGAAGCTAAGGATGTTTCTTAAATGATGTATTTTCCACTGCGTTTTTACAATAGATTGAACTTTGTACCACAATATGTACTCTGCACTGCAGTCTTTGATCACTGATCTTTGCAGCTACCTTTTAGCATTCAGATCAAGAACTAGACCATTATCTGCACTTACTGTCACTTTTATATTTAGGTCTATACATCTTGAGTAATTTTTCGAAGGTATAAGGCATAAGCTGTTGTTTTTTTCCATATGTATATTTGATTATAGTGATAACATTTACTGAAAGAATTTTCCTTTTCTCATTACATTATCATGTTGCCTTTGCCAAAATTAATAAACTACATGTGTGGTTGGTTTGCTTCTACACTACATTGTGTGCTTGACGGTGCCATGGAATGAACAGAAAAAGTCTTAATTTTATTATATATAAAAATATAAAATGTATATGTTTATAGTTAGTCTTATTGTAACCCACATTTAAAGTTTTTGTTTACTCCAAAGTGATGAAGATATTATCACACATTTCCTTTTAAAAGTTTGGCATTTTGCGGTGCACATCTAGATCTATAGTCCCTCTGGAGATTTTTCTGTTGTGTATGAGGTAAGACCAGAGATTTATTTCTTTTCCGTGACTACCCAATTCTATCATTTCCTCACTGCATTGCACTCAGTGCTTTCTGTCATAAATCAAATGACCTCACGTGTGTGTTTCAGTTTCTGGACCCTATTCTGTTCCAATGATCTATTGCTGTATTTTTATGACAATTTATCTTATCTTAATTGACATAGTTCCATAATATCTTGATATATAGACTTTGTTCAGTGTGAAGCAACAGGGTTACTTTGGTTCATTTTGACCTGGTACATTTCCATACAAATTTTTGAAATGCATTTACTCTTTTCCAAATATATACAGAAATCTGTGAGGAATTTAGTTAGAATTACATTCATCTTAATCAAATTTAGAGACCATTGTTAGCTTTACAGTATTGATATTTTCAGTTCATGTACCTATTAGAATGTTCCATTTATTTATGTCTTTTAACTTTTCTCTACCCACATTTTGCAGTTTTTGATAAAGAGGTCTTGGAGATTTGTGTTATATTCAGGGCTAAGTGTTGGCTTTTGACAGCATGATTTTGACAGCACTATGGTGTTTTCATGCATTAACTTGACTAAGCTGCAGTCCACCTGAACACAGGAAGCTGACAGTGTTTCTTAAATGATCCACTGCACAGAGGTTTTACCCTGAATTGAACTCTGTAGCAAACTGTGAGCTCTATAATGCAACCTTTTCAATGGTCCTTCAACATTTCCTAGCATTGTGTTTAAAGGCACATTATAAAGATAGAAATCTACATAGATCACTTAAAAACATGAATCAGTTATTCAATCAAACACCTTGGTGTTAAATAAAAAGTGTCTTTTTGGAAGAGAAGATACTTAGAATAATCTGGGCAGATCTAACTGAATAGTTGGAAAATCTTAAAATTAGGGCTTAAGTTTCCTTTTAAACTGATAAAATCTCATCTGCAAATGACAGTGGTGGCTGATGCTCATAGAAGTTTATTCTCATGACCTTTCCTTCCTGATTGCCTGACCTAGAAATGTTGAGCCTCCTAAGTAAGCCATATGATGACAAAGTGTTCTTTATTTTGTTGGAGATGGACAGATACAGATTTTGGTATTGAATGTAGTTTCAGAAGAGAAAAGTGTTAAGGATATGGCCAAAGAATTATTCAAATTATTGCTAGTATATGCCTGTAATCAAATACCAATGCCTCAGAAATATTAGAAAAATTTAGTCAAGGTTGTTAGATACCAAGAAATGAGAGCCAGCATGCAAAGCTAGATTTGTCAGACTGAAGTCCTAACAATGCTTCTGTGCTGCTGTCTGTAAGACACCAGAGATTTAATTTGAGATAAGTTAATATTTTAATATCCATATGCTCTATAATGCTGTGAATCTATGTAACTATCTTTTAAGGAGTTATTTCCTCTTGAGATCATTATTGGGAAGAATGTATGGTTCAGATGGATGCTGAACTGGGAGGGACCAGCACCTCCTGATAAGGATGGGAATATTGGTTCTATACAAATCTCCATCTACTCATTTCTCAGAGCTTTGGTTTCACTCTTCTCATGTCGAATGTTGCTTTCATTTGTTCATATTCAAAGGCCGAAGATATTTATATGCTGAGAAGACTGCATTTGAAAACCATTTATTTGGAGAAGCTGATATTTATGAGTTTCACTTGTTGCAAGGGAGGATGAGCCCAAGGTGCTCTAAGGGACTTGATTTCCTTATTCTGTACAAGCAGCACATTTGCGAATAGAGATCTGCAGGAAGCTACCTGCTGCCATTTAATTTTTACTGAGGCTGAAATTATGTGATCTGAATGCACCCATGTGAACCTCTGCAATTCTGGCCTCCACAGGAACCAGGAGCTCAGAGCAGCTAAGCCACCTTTGGAACACATATCTACAGAGATACTCAGTGAGTGAGTGGGGCTGGGGTATGCTGGGCATGAAGCTCAACTCAAAGGAGATCGTCTTTCTAACTCCTAAAGTATATGATGAGACATGCAAAGTCTGTTAGGAAAAGAAGCATCTAAGAAAACAAAGCAAAACCTTGGGTCTAGTACTTAGGTGTCTTTAATGAAGACTGAGGTAGTAAACAAAGTTTAACCAAAAATATAGCCAGAGGGGCAGGTTTTGGAGACAGTAGCTGTGGTACTGTATCTGTGTATCCTATAGTAGGAGAACTGTGGCTCTTTTAAAATGTCTCATACTGAGCCATTTTCTTTTTGTTTTTTAAATTACTTTTAATACTAAATAACAATATGACAATTTCAAAATATATTAGTAGTACATTCCCAATATTTGATACAATGCATATTGTTGTCTTCCTAGGAGTTATACAGGGCACAGGGTGTCAATGTGGTAATTTTTCTAGTCATTATTGGTACAAAAAATTTCTTCCCATTGAACTAAGAGAAAGTAGTTGTATATATCATCCAATGTTCCATAAATACAGTGCATTACTGGCAAACTGGCAATGTTGGAAGCTGTTGATTTAAGCCTTTTACAGCTCAGCATAATAATCTAGCTTTATGTTTTATATCTCATGGTTAAACTTTTCTACTAGATGGTTAAGGGTATGCTAAAGCAAAACCTGTATAACAAAACATGTAACTTTTGTATCTCCCAAGGACAGCAAAATTCACTCAGGATTTACTTTGAAACCATGTACAGTGCTTTATAGAACTGTTGTCAGTGTCAGCCATCTGGATGAGTCACAGCCATTGCTTGACCAGTTTGCTCTCTATGAAAGCCTGAGAGAATGTTTTCTCTGTAGGTGACTCTCCATAGGCACACTATACATAATCACTTTCCTCTGTAGTCCCATAATCTTGAACTGAAAATTTGGGAAACTACTGAGTTATAAGAGGTTATAGCACAGATTCTCTTATGTCCTGGCTCCTCACTGACCTGGAAGGTCTAGGGTCAAAATGTTGGCAATCCCTGTAGCCCATCTTTTTCTCTAATTTGTGGTCTGTAAACTTACATTCTTAACCCTCCAGAAGAAAAACCTAGTGATGCTGTCACTCTATATCATAGGTATTGAGCTTAATATCACTGTCTTTCTGAGTAGCAAACAGCATAGACTGAACTTGAAATTGATACTATCTATCGATCACTGACATTCTAATACATTTCTATAGAATGTGATAAAAGAAGTTTCAAATTTTTTTACAATTTAGAAATCTAAGCATATACAAAATTGTAGCCTGTCAATCCTATGGTATTTTTTCCTAGTCTCTTACTCTTACTTAATGCTTGTTTTTGTTTTCTTATAAACTAACCATTTACTTGAGAGAATATAGTAGTAACTGAAATTACATTAGAAAGAGCATACATCTAAAAGACCAGAATGACAGGCATTCCAAGCATAGTTTTAGTGTTACATATTGCTATCCTAAGTGTGATAAACTTTTTGGGGCTTCTTAGCACCATTATCAAATTCATCCTACGCATGTTTTTCCTCCTGCCATGTTTCCTATGTTTCCTTCTTGCAGTCACTTCATTGTTTAACCCTTAAGTCCTTGATTTCCATTCAGTTGTGTTATGCCTCTCCATTTTTATTTCTTTTGAGTTCTTACACTAGAGAGACTATACAATATTTACACATGTAGGTCCGGTTTATTTCACTTATGAGTATATGTTTAAGATACACCCACTTATACATGAAGTCTTCTAGTTTATCATTCTTTATAATTGAGTAATATTCCATTGTGTAAAAATATCACAACTTTTTCAACCATTCTTCAGATGATGGGCATTTTGGTTGTTTACAAGACTTGGCTATACAAATTGTGCTGCTATAAACTTAGGAGCACATAATCACTATGACAGGATGTTTTCAGTTCTTCTGAGAAAATTCCCAGTAGGGGGATAGATGGATTGAATGGGATTTCCAGCTCTAGTTTTTTATGGCGTCTCCACACTGCTTTTCATAATGGTTGCATTTCACCATAAGTAAAATAAAACAGACCTACATGTGTAAATATCATATAGTCTCCCTAGTATAAGAACTCAAACGAAGAAATACAAATGGAAAGGCATAAGACAGCTCAATGGAAATCAAGAATTTAAAGATTAAACAAGGAAGAGACAGCAAACAGAAAAGTTAGAAACATGGCAGGGGAAAACCAAGCACTTACATACACAGGAGTATTTATTCAATGGTCTTAAGAATCTCCAACAAGTTTTTGAAACTAGCAGTCAGTTGGTAGAATTCTCACCTTCACTAACTATATATGCTGGTATCTGTGAAGTAAGCAACTACACTGAGGATAGCAGTGTCTAATACTAAATGCCTGCCATTCTGCTCTTTTAAATGCATGCTGCTTCTAATGTCATATCAATTATTGTTATACTACCTCTCATGAAAATGTTTATCACGTAAAAATGGATAATAAAAGAAAATAAGAGACAAGGAAAAAAGTGCCATAGGATTGACCTGTTACAATTTTGTATATGGTTAGACTTTTAAAATTCTGGGTAAAAATGCGTAATTGTTTTTTAATCATATTCCATAGGGATTTATTAGAATATCAATAATTGATGGAAAATACTGGTTCCATGTTAAGTCTAAGGCATTTGATATTCAGGAAGACAGTGAGGTTAAGCTCAAGTGCCTATGTTATAGGTTAATAGTATCACTAAACTTCTCTTCTGGAGGGTTAACAACCTAAGTTTGCACACCAAAAAATTATGGAAAAAGAAGGGCTACAAGGAAAACCAATATTTTGCCTCTAGTCCCACTCTGTCAGTGAGGACTCAGGACATAAGAGAAACTGTACTGTAACATCCTATAACTCAGTGGTGTCAAATTTTCTTTTTTTTATTTAATATTTTTTATTGTTTAAATTTAACAATGGTTATATTACATATTTTCAAAATCAGATCAGTTTAGATTAATACATATAAGTATATAAGATTGATCAAACAATTAAACATTTACCCTTCTAAATCAACATTACTTTTTTTTTGTTCTCTACTTTTTCCCTTTCTTTTCTTTGAAAGTTGACATATTGCATATTGTCCTCACAATCGTTCTACAGAGTACAGTGTGTGGGCACTCACCTCCCTATTGATGTTGCTTAGAAAAAAAAAAAAGAACCAAATTTTCTGTTGAAGGAAATTATGGATTCACAGAAGAATGGGATCAATGATGCATAGTATGCCTAAGGCGAGTCACCTAGAGAGAAAACATTCTCTCAGGCTTTCACAGAGAGCAAATTGGTTTAACAATGGCCACAACTCATCCAGATGAATGATACTGACAAAATTTGTACAAAATGTTGTATATGGTTTCAGGGTAAATCCGAAAGAGATTTGACTGACCTTGTCAGACAGAAAAGTTACAGTTTTTGTTATATAGGTGTTGCTTTAACTTGGTCTTAACCATCCATCATAAAAGTCTAACCATGAGATATAAAAAGTAAAGCCATATTAGTATGTTGTGCTGTAAAAGGCTCAAGTCAACAGCTTCTGACATTGCTAGTTCTGCTGATAACCCAGTACTCTTACAGGCTACTGGACTATACATATAACTACTTTCCCTTGGTTCAGTCTGAAGAAATACTTATACTAATAGTGTGTAGAAAAGTTATCCTGTCTGCACCTTGTGCTATGAACAACTACTATGAAGATAACAATATGCATTGTATTGATTATGGTAGTTGTCCTACTAACATGCTGTGAAACTGTCTCATTGTTATTTCTTATTAAAAGTAATAAAACTATAAAAAAATCAAAACCAAATATACATTTTGGGGGGCCCTTTACTTGAATGACGACCCAACAGTATTTTAAGTGTGCAAGACAGGTGTTTATGATGGTAAATGTACCAGCATGAGCAAGCTGAGGTCCAGATTGCAATGACACTACCATTCAGGGATGGAAACTAGAATCCAAGGGTCATTGTATTCTCCAGCCAGCTTGGAACTTAAGTGTACAGTGAGGCCTTAACTTCTGCCTCTGCACAGTTCCTCTCCCTACAGTATGCCACCTGTGGTGGTTACTTTCACGTGTCAGCTTGACTGGGCTGAGGGATCCTCAGAGAGTTGGTAAAATGGAGTTCCTGGGTGTTTTTACCAGGGTATTTGTGAAAAGGATTATTAACCTTTGAATCAGTAGACAGTAACAAAGTTTGTCATCTCTAATGTGGGTGGGCACCATCTAATCCCTTGAGGGCCTGTGTAGAACAAAAATTTGGAAAAATAAAAAGGGCACATGGTCATCTCTTCTTGGGCTAGGATATTTATCCTGAGCTGTGGGATAAGCTGTGGGATATCCTGGTTCTTCGGCCTTTTTTCCTCAGAATTTGTGTCATTGACCTTTATAGTGCCGTGAGTTACAAATGGAGGATTGTGGAACTTCTTGTGCCTCATTCTGACAAGTCAGTTTCCATAATACCCCCATCATCTGTCTCCTATTTCATTATTTCTCTGATGATTCATACCCCAATATATACTCCTAACTCCAGCTACTGAGGCCAATAGTCAAGCTTCCAGAGAATCTCAAGGGTGTCACTGCTGGAGTAGAGAAGACTGTGGGCTGCTACCTGTGGACCTTCTATGCATCTGAGGCTGCTGAAAGAGGAACTCTCAGGATGCCCAAGAAAGTCACTTCTTCTCTAGCTGGAAATTGCATCTTTGTTAGCTACTCCACACAGGTCACCAGGCAAAAGAAACCTAGGCACCATGATCTATGGCCCAGTCTCTTCCTAGCTGGGAGGCGCTGGCTCTCTCTCTTTCCTTTACTAATAGAGCCATTTGCTGAACCGTCTGACCTTAGAGGAGATGTCCTCTTTGCTCTGCTCTGCCGAAGGCTACTGGGTGGTAATGGTAGCAGCTATGTTGACTGAGGGCTTACCAAGAGAGGGAGTACTTTATTTATGTTGCCTCATTAAGACTTCTGAGGCTATTTCGAAATGACAGGGGGGAAAATGAGGCCAGGCCAGGTAGGTGGAGAAGGAGCCTTAAGTTTTTTACTTAGTAATGAGCCAGGACTGAGCCTGGGCATGCCAGGTAGCTGGGTGCAGTTTGACACCTCTTCATTCCATTTACTTTTAGCCAGGGCAAGAAGGAGGTCATTTAATACTGTACTTGGAAGCCGTGTTTGCTCTACTAAAGATGCCACCACTGAACTTTCTTGGGGAACGAGCTGAGTCCTGCTTTCTTTCTGTCAATTGCCAGTGCAGGCAGCCTTGCACTTTTAATCTTGCCTTGCACCTGAGACTCTCCCAAGGTTGTCTGACTATGTCCAAAGGTGAAGAAAATTCTTCTTAAGCATCAAATTTGATGCACTTGATGATGAACTTACAGCAAACCTAGCACAATTGGGGAACCACCCCAAGTAAAGATTAATAAAAAAAACCTTGCTCTTCTTCTCCAAGAGTTTTAAGCCTTCAGAGGAAATATATCCAGAGGAGATGAGTGGGCATTTTCAAGACAGATATTAACATGCAACAACGAATGCATAGAATAAATAATGTGAAGAAGAGAGAATTATACATGATTTAATGAAGTGTGTTACCTAAAATAGAATAATGGTCAGTGAGAAAAGTATCAGGTAAGATTCAAATAGTTCCAAGAAATATTTGATTTTTTTTGGTTGAGGGGGCAATATGATTCAGGGTCTCATACATGGTAACCAAGAACTTAGCCCTAGGTACATCCCCAATAAGGCTGTTTCTCCTACAGAGCTACTAGTAGCTTTGTTGAAAGTGTTGATTTGTACCATGAAAGGCATAGTTAAAAGGTGTCCATGTTACTACATAATTAAAAATCTTTTGTCATTTATATTCATGGAGAGGCCATCAAGAGGTTCATACAATTAGTTATACAATTTAACAATTCCAGTTAAAATCACATAAAATATTATCTACTATGTGTAGGCATCTCATAACAATATCATTAATTCTTAGAATATTCATTGATATGTACTAAAAATCAATAACTATTAGACATTATTTTAACAAGTATTTGAAATCATTATTATTTGATGAAGTAATTAGCTGTTTTTCAAATGGATGTTATATAATGCAGTGTTCTGAAATTGAGTCGATCTCGTATGGTATACTTTTTAATTGCTAAAATTTTACTCTTTTTTATTTTGTATTTTTGTCACTAGACTGTCTTTAGAGTAATGTGTAGCTCTGTAGCCTGGATCAATAACTAGACTCCCTCAGGTATTTATTGATAGTCATTTCACAAAACCTTACATTTTTAAAAGCATGGCTCTCCTTTCAGTAATTCAAAAATGTTTTCAAGGTACTTGTTTATATTCAAAGTCTGTTATCTTGCATGAACATTCCCCCAAACATACGCAAGGCATTTTTCTTATATTTTAGGTTGTCAGTATGAAACGTACTTAAATTTTCCCATAGCATCAGTTTTCTTTGTCAAGTTTTCAACACATTTCGTATGCCTTGATAACAGATAATGCCTTGTTCTGCAATTACTTTCAAGTAAATGACTTCTGCGGTTTTGTACTTTTAACTCATATTAAAAATACAGTAAGAAGCTTGTTGTCACAAGGAACTATCTTTGTGTCGAACTGGATGCAGCATTTGAAGAAGCTGTTTCAGATGAGGACAGTTCCATTCCTGAGCAACAACAATATTGCGGCCTGGGCTTGCTGGCCTGCATGGTGCATATTCCCAGCCATGGTTGTCTTGCTCAACCCAGTTGTTGGAGCTAAACTACTTGCTAGTCAGACCATTATGTCCACAGTGAGGGAACAGTTTTGAAAAGCTCTTCCATATTCGAGAAAACAGAAACTAAATAGCTAGACATTAGCAGAGTGGAACAAATTGTTGACTGTGGTGAACACAACCTGTGGCAGTTTTTGCCCTGGAAAAGTTACTCATATATCTTTTTTAAATGTTCTTTTCTGTATGCTTAAAGCCAACATTATGAAAATAGTGTGCCCTCAAAAATATGGGAATTATGAAAAAGGAATAAAAAGTAAATCAACAATCTATTTATAGGCCATTACTGTCAACATTTTTATGTATGTGTTTTGATCTTCTGTGTATATTAAAAAATCACAAAGGTATGTGCTTATCATCTTGTATACTTTTGAAATGCTTCCATAATAGTATTTTTAAAATTTATTTTTATATAGTCATAACTAAAATACTTCTAAACAAGTATTTCTAACAGAAATACTTCTAAATATGGAGGCCTGGATTTTTGATGCTCCTGCCAACACACTGGAAACACATTTCATTTTCTGATAGCTGTAGGAAGTTTGCTCATCATAGATTTAAAATTCATAGGTAGAAAATGTGAGCACACTTTAAGACGCTGCTACATGCTTTAAATCTTGCTTCACTTTTGAAAATATTACACCCGTCAGTGTATTTGCTATAATAAACCTTAAGAAAAGTATCAAAGTGACTTATTCCTTAGTAGCTTACAATTATAAAGAGGCATAGCAGATACAAAAATTTCCTAAGACTGAGGTCAGTTGGAACTGCTGTGTATGGCCATGTGACCCCAGATACGATCTATTACATAGTCTGTATGACGATTTGCAGGAAAGAATTTTGTTACTCAGGTTACTATAAAAATAAGGGCTTTCATAAGTGAAGATTTTTAGCTTAGTGTATCGCTAGGTGACATTTTTTGCACTGAGACTGATGTATTACATGGTTCCTTGTATCCTTTTCTCTTTTTTTGTATTTTGTGCAGAGTCTCACTACGCAGCTCAGACACATAGTGACCCTCCTATTCTGGCTCCACATGTCCAGGGGCAGGGCTGGTGCGGCATGTGGTACCAGAGATCGAACCCCAGTCCCTGTGCTTGCCTAAGCAGGTGCTTATTCCACTGAACTATCTCACTGGTCCTCCTTCACCACTTTTCAGTACAAACAGGACAATGAGGAGACACCTGCTTGTCCTAGTATGATGCTCATGGGACTGATGGCCATCTTCTATCTTCTATCACTTGTCAGCTTATTGAAGTGAAACTTATATGTAATAAATTTCAGTTTTGTTTATCTTTTTGAGACAGGGTCTCACTGTGCAGTTCAGGCTGGCCCTGAACTCACTTTTGTGGCCCAGGCTGGTCTCAAATGCACACCGATCCTCCTGCCTCAGCCTCCCAAGGGCTGGGATTATAGGCTTGTGCCACCATGCCTGGCTCTTTTTTTTTTTTTTTTTTTTTTTTTTGAGGACTGGGGATTAAACTCAGGCCCTTGCATTTGGCAGGTAGGCACTTAGTCTACTGAGCTATCTCCCCAGTCCTAAATTTCAGCTTTAAGCATATAATTTTATGAGTTTTAGGCAGAATGTGTTTTTTTTCTTGAACCAGGAATCGAACTCAGGATCCTGCACTTGCCAGGCAGGGCCTGCACCACAGAGCTATATCCTGGCCTTAATTTCATCAGTTTTAACAAGTATGTGCAGCATTGTCCCCACAGCCTACTTCCTTTAACTCTCAAAGATGCCTATGTCCTGTAGCAAATCTTCTTTCTCCAGCCTCCTGCCCTTTGGCAACTCAAATCTGCTTTGCAGCAGTCTAACCTGGCATTTTTAGAATTTCTAGAATATTAGTAGAATCCGTTGCATCTGGTTTCTCTCAACATCAAGTGCTGGGGGATATCTGCATTGTTGCATTTTATAAATCCATTCATTCTTCTTTGTTTCTCAATAATATTCAGTAATATAGATATACCACTGTGTTTGTTTTTGCTTCTTTTTTTTTTTTTGTATATTTACAGAAGGGTCTATAGGGTGGTCAGGGTTTCACTGCTAGACAGGACTCGCAGTGATCCACCTGTTTACAGCCTCTCAAGGGCTGGGATTACAGGTTAGTGTCACCACGCCCAGTCTCAATTGCCAGCTCAGCATGCCCTGACTGAGTCCAGATTGGCATGGCAGGCCTGGGGATTGAACCTTGGGCTCTTGCACCTACTTGTAGGTGCTTTAATCCAGATGTACCACTGTTAGTTCATCAATCCATCATATAATGGGTATTTGAGCTCTTTCCCAATATTAGAAAATTACTGGTTTTTTGAATGAAGATTCTCTGAACTTAAATGTAAATTTTGTATGTTTTCATTTCTCTTGAATAAATATGTAGAGTGGGATTGCCCGACCTTATAATACATTGTATTACATTATATATAAACATATATAATATATTTATATACAGTTTAAGTCAAATATTATGCTTTACATATGGCCACCCATTTTATTCTAGTACCAGATATTGAAAAACTTTTCATTTCTCTACTGAATTGTTGTAGCATATTTTTTGTTTGTTTTTTTAAAAAGCCTATTTTGTGTGTGAGTCTGTTTCTAAACTGTCCTGTCTGTGGACTCATTTACTTGCTTAGTTTTCCATCACAGTACACCATCTGAATTTTTAGTCTTTAAATAAGTCTTAAATTTAGGCCTTATTGGTCCTACAACTTTGTTGTTTCTTCAAGTTGTTTCTGCTAATCTAGGCCCTTTAATTTTCTATATAAACTTTAGAATCAACTTGTGATTCTTTAGAAAGGATTTTATCTACAGTGTATAAAGAACTTTTACCTGGAATATATGAAGAACTCTCAATATGTAATATATATTGACAGCAAGGATTTGGGGTGAGATCAAGGTAGTCTCTATTTGAAGCTTATCCAGTCTATATTCCTTTAGCTCTTTGGCCCAGTTGTTACTAATACTGCAGGGGTACCCATTAAGTTTTAGGTCCTAGAACATTTCAGGTTATGTTCAAAACATTTAGAAATGTGAATAGATTTTTACTATTTAATCCTGGTTTCTGAAAGCAGGTCAAGGCATAAGGCAATCAGAATCCTGGTGTGTCACATGAAAATCAGGCTGGACTGGCTGGTGAGATAGCTCAGCAGACAAAGCACCTGCACTGGCAAACACAGGGACCAGGGTTTGATTCCTGGTCCTTCATGCTGCAACATTCTGAGCCTGTGACACAGTCCAGGGCATGGTGGCACACGCCTGTAGTCCCAGTGCTGGGGAGGCTGAACACAGGAGGATCACCAAGAGTCTGATGTGCATAGTAAGATCCTGTACCAAATGCAAAAAAAGAAAAAAAAAAATCAAGCTACGTTGCTAGGCATGGTCATGCATCCCTGGAATCCCAACATTCTGAGAAACCAAGGAAGAAGAAGAATCACAAGTCTGAGCCCTGCCTGGGCAGCATAGTGACTTATGGAGGCTGAGTCTCAAAATAAAGCCGAAATCAGCTGGGCATACAACTCAGTGTGTAGACCCCAGTCCTGAGAAAGAAAGCTTAGATTTTTTGGAGCAGAAGCAGGATTTAAATTCTACTAATTATTGCTGCAACCACAGATCAGAGATTCTTTTCTTGTACACAGTGACACACAATAACTGACCTGACATTCTTGAAACCACAAATTCAACATGGCCATGGAGCGATAATCAGCCTTAAGTATGTAGGTGAATGGTACAATGTCACCATGGCTGGCCTTCCTGGTGGCAGTAGGGGGGTTGATTCCCTGTAAATTAAGCTTCTTTGCCCCTTGTTACAGTCACTGGAGAACACACTTCTTTATTTTACCCACCCTTTTTGTGTGTTTCTTATTGTATACACAGATTTTACTCTGTTTACAATACATATTTTCAGGCTTATACTACATTTGTATTTAAGACCTTGACTATTATGAAGCACTTAAAGTATTATAGTCTGATTATTAAAATTCATGCCTTTGAAATAAGATCACAGAAATGATGCATTTTATACAAGCATTTCATTTGATGATCAACGTGCTCATTAGAATCAGCGATGATAGTGTCCCATATACTTGTCAAAATAAACTCATTAAAATACATCAGTTCTAAATAAAACCATGTATTGATTTGTCATTTGTTTTGCTAATAGACAACTTTACACCTGCTCTCAAATCATCTCATCAAAAAGTGCCCGTTTTCCAGACAGATGGAAGTTTAATGATTAGTACAATTCCTGGGTATGTGGGGAAGAGAGCACGGGCTCATCAGTACGCACCGTTGGAACCTCCAACTTTCAGAAAAACAAAGGGAAACGTGAGTGTGGAAGGCCGCTGTTATTCCTGCACAGGTTGGAGTTGACATGCAAAGGGTGAGCACAATGTTTCCACTCTGGTAAGCTATATAGCAGCCCAGTGGAAGGGGTCTGATGCTGTATTCCTTTCTACTGTAGCTCTGTTGTCATTCCAGAAGCTGTGAAACTAAAATCTCTAAGAGAGATACGCCGAGATTCAAACCCCAGCAGAGAACTCTGTAACAATTAGCAGTCATACAGCAAGTAAATAAGAAAGCATATAGCAGCGTAGGGAGGAGATTACAAAATGGATTTACAAATTTAGGGCAATAGCAATTTCAGCAGAACTCTGTGGCTTAGTGCTGTGAACACTGTGCTTAAGGATCTTTTCTAGATAGTATATAAATTGGGCTGGCCTAGAGCTAATTAGGTAATAGTTTTTGTTTTTAATTAAGCTCTGTCTTACTTCAGTATCTCCCCAGGGGACTGATATACATTGCAATTCATCTTTTTACTGGGGGGGGGGAGTGTTAAACCTACTTCTAATACTTTTTCATTAAAATTTAAGTATACAAAATCTGTACTTTATTGAGCTCTATACATTCTTTTACAGGTCTCTACACAGGGGGTCTTCAGTTTTAGCAAGACAGAAACAAGCTTGTCAGACCCTGCCTTGGCTTCTGTCGCGTGTCCATCCTTTCTGGATCATTATGTCACCTGTCCTGAAGTAAAAGTGAACAAACTCATTTTTAAGACCAGCGTCACGTTTTAGTTATGAATTTAAAACTTATACTTGCTGGGCCAGCCAGATAGCTCAGCAGATTAAAACTCCTGCTTAGGTAGATGCGGGGACTGAGGTTGGATGTCTGGCATGCTGTGCTGGTCCCTCCCTGCACCTGGGGTGCACTAAGGCAGCGATTGAGACTGGAGATGGTGGTGTGAGTGCTTGTAATCCCAGCATTTGGGAGGCTGAAAACAGGAGCATCACTATGAGTCCGATTTACATGGTGAGATCCTATAGATCTTGTTGGCCCTGCACTACACACACACACACACACACACACACACACACACACACACACACAGTATCCTAAAACTTATTCATGCTGTTAGTCTCATTCTGACTTGAAGCCCTGGCCTGGTGATGCATTCCTGGCTAGCTCCTGTGCTCAAGCCCTGCACAGTGGCCACATAGAGAGAAAGAGGAGCAAAACACACCAGGAGACAGGCAGCACCGGCATGGGCTTTCCTGGGCCTCCTTTGTGGGGATTCTCCTGTGCAACTTATTCTCACCTCCAGGGAATGAATCTGCCTCTAGTTCTTGGCTTCCAGAGGTGTCCTCATGTTGTAGTCGATCTGGAACCTGTACTCAATCCAGGTACCAAAATCTGGCTATCTAGTGCTTGTTCCATTAAATTGCATTTTATGGCCTTCTGACTATAAACTCACTCAGAGGACTGGAAACAACCAAGGTGCCTTGTGCTAAAAGAAAGGTTGCTAAGGAGGGGACGTGTGATCGAGCAGTGCCATGACCCATCCTGCCACATGACGCAGCGATAGAAGAAAAACTGGGAGAGCTAAGAAGGGGGCTAGAACAGGGCCCTAAAAGCAATGCTGGAGGAGCCTTGACTGATCTTGAGATTTTTCTCCCTCCTCCCCCTCTCCTTTCTCTTGTATTGAGGACTAAATCCAGGGAATTTTCCTAGAGATACCTCCAGCCCTTTTTAAAGTTTTCATTTGAGATGAGACCTAAGCTGCTAATTTTCTCAGACAGGCATGTGCAATCTCATTGACCCTTCTGTTGCTTTCTTAAAATAATATACTACCTGTATGTAATATGCTACCTATGGTGCCCTTAATACAGAGTTAGTGTATACACACTGGTCAACATGTTCCCAGCCCATATCTCTGCTGGGAAGCCTTGCCAAGCCCATCCCTACAGTTAGCATAGTCACGGTTTTCTCACGTGCTTGCCATTTCCTCTGTGTAAGATCACTTACTATTTACTGCCCACCAACAATGTAATAGAATTAATCACATAAGACAGTTTATTGAAACGAACCGACTTGAGTAGTTGATAAACCAAATGAACAAAACCATTTCTAACCCTTGTAACATTGGAGGAAATTTCACTGTACTGAGATTGTTATATTTTCCCCATTACGTTGGTGGTTACATAACCTATCAGTGGTCCTGGCAGTATTTGTATCTTCGTTTATGTCTAATCTTCCTACCACCAACAATGGCCATTTCATAAACGTCAGTGTCCATCTTCTCATATCTGATTAACATTAGTAGGAAGACTCCTCTTCCTCAGTACAGCAAGAATATTTTCTTTTATTAAAAGCTAGGTCAATGCAAACATTCCAGCACACAAGTTATTCACAGCACTGACTTTGACAAGCAAGTTTTGTACTCAATGCTATGAAGCCTGATTCATAAAGGAGTGAAGAATTAATTTTCTTCACAGAAAATAATCTCAAAACTCTACAAACTTTTCATTTTATTAAAAAATAGCAATACTGCATTCAGATGGCCTGAAACATGCTAACAGATCTCAAGAGAGTTCTCTAATGTGTGTTACACTTTTTTTTAAAACCAGGAATTGAACTCAGGACCTTGTGCTGGCCAGGCAGGTGCTTATGCTGATGAGCTATCTCCCTGGCCCTGTGTTAGGCTTTCTTACACATTGTGACTCTTGACAGAATATCCACAGAAATTAGGGAAAGAGACCATTGTGGAACAGTCATGAGCTAGAAGACTTGCTTTATGTTGGAAAAAAAAACACTGTTAATGTAGGAGGACCTCATAAATCATGGCAGAAATGTGGAAAGTTGTATTTCTAGATCCACATTTTTTTGTGGAACTGGGGATTGAACTCAGTTCACATTTATTCTTAATATGCATGTATTCCTATGTTGGAATTACTGGTGATATAAACCTATTGACTTGGGTTTATCAAGGCTGGACCCTACTGTACAGCTGTGAGAATAACAGAAATTCTTTCTTTCTGTTTGTTTTATTTGTGTCAATATATTTTTAGAATAAAATTTGGAATAGGTGAAATTATACTATCCTTATTTTTTCAGTAAATATTTAGTGGTTACTGGAGAAAGCCACATCCTTCAGGAATTAGTCAGATGTAGAATTGAAGACATATATTCATCCTGTGGCTTTGAAGAAGTTGCTTGACCATTTTAAACTTTGGCTTTATCTCTATAAAATACAGCTGATCTATCTTAAGAGTTCTATGACTATATTGCTCAGTGTTAAATCTTCAATAAATGGTGGCCATTGCCATGAGTATTACTGCCTCTAATGTGCCTCAAGAATCACATTAGATATGGACAGCACTTTCTCACAAGGAGCTTTCACTTGGAATACAGTTATAAACAACTAATTATATCACAAGAGAGTGTAATTTTAGGGCAATAAAAAGGTATAAAAACATTATGGGATTAGAGGGTGGGTAAGTATGACCTGCTTAGAGACGTCAGAGAAGGTGTCCTGAAGACAAGGAATCTTTGTGATTCCTTTTTCTTTAACAGCCAGTTCTTAATGCAGAAAGGGGTGAGGGACTGATTTTCCTCATACCAAATCTACTTTCTTTAACCTGTTTGCTTGCGGTGGCTTCCACCTTATTCCTCTTCCTTTATGTACTTAGTGTTCTCCTCAGAGAAGACCATGACACTGTTGTGTGCAGGAGAGATGTCCCATGTCACCACGTGTGTGCGTGATCCAGGGGAGGAAGCACGTGGAGGGCAGCGTGGTCTTGCGGTCCGTTGAACTTGTGGTCTGTCTCTAAAGGTCAGGAATCCACTGGATTTGAGTGAGAATCAGTCACCATGGAAAAAGTGTGTCTGGCTAGGCAGCCAGAAATCAGGAAATGATTCTAAGTAGGCTGTAAGATTATTCTCTTGGTCTAATCCATAGAGTTAAACAGATATTGGAAGGTGATTTTCTTTGGATGTGTTGGCAGTAACCCTAAAGAGATAGGTTATGTGTAGAGGGTTATTAGAAAACTCCAGCACCTATGAGAAAAATTATGGGGAACCTTTGATACAGGCAGTACCTGAGGTTTAGGCATGTCCTGTAACATCTAATGAGCCTGGGTTTGGACTCCAGCTCTGTCATTTACCAGACTAACCTTCAACAAATTACTAAATCTTTCTAAGTCTTGGTATATCACTTATAAAATGTGAGTAATAAGATCTCCCTTATACAATTGATTTGAGGGTTAAATGAAACAGCTCTCAGATATGAGAAGTCGAAGTATTAACATTCCTAAGAGATGGGGCAGCTATTCCAGAGATGTAAAATTCTGGTGGAGTGTGGTGTGGGAGAACTCAGTAGTACATTGTCCACCAGCCTTCTCCACTAGGAGAGTCCCATTCCAGTGCTCAAGGTCAATAGCTCTGAGTTTTACTAAGGGTCAAGGTACATGTAGGAATATCCATAACTTAATGTAAAATTGAAAAAATGATAGCTTCTCCTAGAGGGAGAAGTAGTTTGGAATGGACAGTTGTTCTCCACAAGAATAGAACTTTAGACTGACCATAGCGATGCTGTCTGGAAATCCCAGCGCTGTGGGAGGCTGAGGCAAGAGGGTCAGGAGTTCAGTTCCAAGCTCTGAAACTTAATGACTTAGTGATCCCTGTCCCAAAATAGCTAGCCAAATAGCACAGTGGATTAAAGCACTTACAAGCAGGTGCAGGGGCCAGGGGTTCAATCCCCAGGCCTGCTGTGCCAGCCCTGCTCCTGGGGCACGCTGACATGGCAATTGAGACTGGGCATGGTAAAAAGCCTGTGTGGGCAATCCCGGTCCAGCACAGGGGATAGTGGTTCGATACCCAGGCCTGCCCTTAAGGCAGCCTGAGGCAGCCAAAAAGGAAAAAAAAAAAAAAAAAAAAAAAAAGGGTTAGGATGTAACTTAGCATGGAGGCTCTATGTTCAACTCCCAGTACACTTCCCCCATCACACACACACACACACACACATGTAGAAATTGTATCTGGATGTCATCCCACAGGCTTACGTGGCCATGGGGAGGCAAGCCTTTTGGAGAGGGCTGAATGTACAATTTGTGACTTATTCATGACTTAATGTTGGGATTAAGAATGTGAGTACTACACCCACCCTAATGTGGTGTCCTGCATACAATATAAAGGAGAGAAAGAGACTTGCTCTCTACTCCTCTCCTGTTGACTTTGGTATCTTCTGTGGCTATGAAAATTTTCCCTCTGCCATGCAACCCTGCCTTAGGGCCAGTTATGGACTGAGACTTCCAAAAATTAAATAAACCTCTCTCTCCCTTTAACGGTGAGTGTTATTTTGTCTCAGCAGCAAGGAAAGAGTAACTTAGACACACACACACACACACACACACACACACACACACACACACACCTCAGATAATTTTCAGAATTCTTAGTCAGTTGAGAAAGACGATGTGGGGGATTCTTGGGGATAGGCTTGGGGGATTCTAAGTCCCTGGATTCAGAAGTTAAACACTTACCTAAGTGGCTCTATTATAGTGGAACAGAAAGTCAGAATAGTTTTCAAATGGCTCAGCTTCATTTAATTAGCCATGGTGAATTATATACACTGAATTTTCTGGCATGGCTAATTTGGATGTACTCTTATAGTGTGGCTTAAGAGTGCTCTAGTTAAATGTCACTGTCGGTATTCAGCTCTTGAATCTGCAAGAACAAGGAGAAAAATAGAGCTGAGATAGAAAGTCTCAAACACGTGAAACTACAGTGGATTTTGACCCAAATAATCCATATGTTGCTTCAATCCTCAATTGTCTTTCCTTATAAAAATGAGGCTTGAATATAGTGAAAAACAGTGGAAGAAACAAAGATTCAAGGTTGAGCTGATCCTAGTTTTGAATTTACATGTGAAAAGCCCTGGTCAGAAAGTCTTATCACATTCACCTTGTACTCAGCGTGTGTGTGTTGGACAGTTCCCTATGGAGGGCAGCCTCGGGGCTGGTCATCTCACGTGCAGCCTGCAAGCCAACACTCCTAAATAACTGGGCTGTGAATCTGTGTGAGTGAAGTACCCTTCGTTTTGTAAATGGTGCCAGTGGATATGTGACAAACCTAAGGGCTTAGAACAGAGTTCGGGGAGTAAACTGTTGTGCACCTCTATATGCTTGGCTTTCAATGCGAAAACAATCAGGAGTGCTGAGTATGCCTAGGTCTTGATGCTGTCTGCATCTCTCGCTAATGATCCCAGATAAAAGGATGGTGCTCAGAGAGGCCTCGTGAGATGAGTATATAGTGACACTCTTGCCTTTTAGTTTAAATGACTATAGTCATTATCTTTTCAAAGCATTTAATATAAATAACTACAGGTCATTTTCTTTCAAACTCAAGCATTTACTCAACTCAATAATCATATTAGCTGGGTGTGGTAGCACATGCTTATAATCCCAGCTCTCTGATACACTGGAATTGGAAGATTCTAAATGCAAGTCCGTCCTGGCCAATTTAGCCAGACCCTATCTCAAAATCATAAAAAAAAAAAAAAAAAGAGTCTGACCCTGTAACTCATTGTGAGGACCCTGGTTTAAATCCCCAGTACTGTGAAAAGAAAAAGTCTCACTAAAATATTAATCATTTAGGGTCAGCATTAAGGACATGTGTCTCACAACTGCATGCCTTGAGTTTAAATTTAGGTAAGTTTTAAAAGCCAGAGACTTTCTTGAGGCAGATAGTAGTATCTCTAGGATCTCTGGGTAGACAATAACCATTGCCCCTTGCATTCCTGAGAGGCCGAGGGATCTCTCCCCACATCCACACTTTTCCTTCTCTCTCCTGGGCCCTGAAGTCATGTCATGCCAGGAAGCACCATAGAGTTCTTTTTCTTTTTTCTTTTTAACATATTTAGCACAGGGTCTACAGGGGTTCACTACACAGATTGAACTGATAGTCTTCCTCCTGTTTTCAGCCTCCCAAGGGCTGGGGTTACAGGTGAGCGCTACCACACCCAGTCTCATTCACATTCTAGCACGCTGCTGGGGGCAGGGCTAGCACGGCACTCTAGAGGTCAAGCCACTGGGCTATTTGGCTGGCTCTTACCATATATTTCTTAATGTGCTCTTTTCTGTTCCTTATGCTTTTTTTTGTTCCTTGTTTACATGTTACATACATTGGGAAAATCTTTCTGACTGTTATTCATCATACTGCATTAAGTCTATTGGATATTAAAGATGGCATTGTTATCCTGATGAATAAATAAATATAATTGTTGTTTTACATCTTGATATTTGCTTTAATTTCAAACACAGGAGGAGATGGAGGCTGAACAAATGCCTAAAATCATGCAGTGAGGAATTGGTTGTGCTCATATGGAACTTCTGTTCTTTCTCTTGCCTGTGTTGTTTAAGCTCTAAGAGACTGTTGGCTCCAGGGAATCCTTAAAGCCTAGAGAAAATTCTAATAGCAAAATCCATCACTTTGACCTCTGCTGGGGTGAGTTGTGACTCTAGTGGCAAAGAATGACAAGGAGATATTCAATCCCTCAGCATTGCCTCTTATTAGGTAACAAGTCAGGTAATATGGATTCATGCTGCCTCTTATGCAATAGCAAGCAAGGCAAGTTTCTGAGTATATCTCTGAATTTATAGCAAGGCTGTTTAGGATGGGCACAGGTTAAAGCCAAACTCCAAGTACACGAGCAAGAAGGATGGAAAAGTTAGAAAGGAATGGATAAATAGACACATGCAGATGGTGATGAGGATGATTCTGGGATGGAGCTCAGGACCTACACACCGAGCTATGTTCCTGTCGCCATCCTTTACCTTCCTTTTTCAGCTGTGAGATGAGATCTCTTTAAGTCACTATATTGCCCATTGTCTCAGTTACTCTTCTCTCCTTGCTGGGACAAATACCCGACACTCAAAATGAAGAAAGGAAAGGTTTATTCAGCTCACAGTTACTGGAGGTTTCAGTCCATATTCAGCTGGCTCCAGGGCTCAGTGGAACAGGGCAGAGAGCATCCAGTTCATGGTGGCAGGACAGCAACGAATAGCAACAGAGGCAGCTGACCAACCAGGGCAACAGAGAGCAACAGAGAGTAACACACAGAGAGAAAGTCTGTTTCTCTGTCTCTTATAATACATTCAGGCTATTGCCCCAGGCTGGGGAAGTTACACATACCCATGATCCCAGTAGTACTAAGATCCATAATCCCAGCAGTAATAAGACACACAATGCCAGGAGATCATGAGTTAGCCTCAAACTCTAGAAGTCCATGCCCCATGACTGCATGAGGCCTTAGGGGGACAACTAGACACAAACCATAGCACCCATGCTGAGCTCTGATTTGTAATCCCAGAGAATTGGGATTACAGGTATACACCACAATACCTGTATCAATTATTTTTTTTTCACTTTTTTTATTGTTTAAATTTAACACGGGTTATATTACATATTTTCATCATCAGATCAGTTTAGATTAATACATATAGGTATATAAGATTGATCAAACAATTAAACATTAACCCTTCTAAATCAACATTATTATCTTTTTTTCCCCCCCTTTCTTTTCTTTGGAAGTTGACATATTGCATAATGTCCTC
>PVJA010024781.1:0-31419 GCA_004027025.1 Myocastor coypus
GTGACCGCCAGCTGTCTCTGATATTAAATACAAATTCCAGCTCCTGGACTCAGGTGCTGTCACTCCTCATCCGCCTCTATCCTCCAGCTGGCGTGTCATGCTCGGGCCAAAGCTGTGGGCTCCCGCCCTCCTTCCTCTCTCCCCAGTCACCATCGCTCAGCTCCTTCCTCCCACTTCTCTGTCAAATCACTGCTCTCCTTAAATTTATCTCGAGTGTCTGGACAGCGCTCTCCCGCTGTCTCCCTCCCCTGCTTCACACACCTGTTGGCTCAGCGTGCACACGTCTGACTCTGACGGTCTGCGGCTGGCTGTGTGTGTGCTTCCTCTGTGCCTGTGCTGCGGTGGGAGAGGGTGGGAAGGACCACGCAAGAGGAGCTGAGGCAGCAGCTGGGGCCCATTCCCCCGACCCCTGTGGCCCTTTATGAGGTGCTCAGCTCTGAAGGAAAGTGTCTGTCCTGACAGCGAGGTGGTCGGCCTGGGGCTGGAAGTGTGCAGCAAGACTACTGTCCTGCCGACTTTGATTAATGAGATAGACTATCAGGCATTTGGAGGCCATCTGCATTTCCGCCCTAAATGAAAACATACTTACTTCAGCTGCTAAGTATCTGGAGGATGAAGGAACCACGTGCTTATGGGAGGCTCACCCTTTTGGAAAGAACAATCTCGATTAACTCCAACAGCTGCTTTCCATCCACCAGAGCGTGGAAGTACAAACCTGTGGCTCTGGCGTGAGGGTCCATGGAACGCGCCTTCATCTTACTTACAGATCCTTCATCTCACACAGGACAGGAAATCGTGGGCATTTGCAGCAGGGTGGAATGCAGGGCACAGAACAGCTTCTTGCCTCCTCCGCCTCCCCTCACCCCCACCAGGCATCACGCGGTAGCATGCCTGGGGACAGTCTGCGTGACACGGGTTGAGGGGATCTGGCCAGCCAGCTGGGGCCTTTGGGCGCACTGCTCCAGGGAGCAGGGCATGCGATGAGATCTCCTTCTCCAGCCCTAGGTCATCTGGTTTGGGCTCGCTATACCTTGCTGGATTCAGTGCTGAGACACATCTACGAGGGGTTGAAGGCCTTCTGAGAATGGCCCTTTTATTTTTAATTAAAAAATTTAAAAAAATTTGCTTTGTGGTGCCACGGATCCATCCTGGACGTTGTGTGTGCCAGCCACGTGCTCTGCCACTGAGTCACATGCCCAGGCAGGAACTGCTCATTCCATCGACCATTTCATCCCTGTTGATGGACAACAGACCTTAGGAAAGTGGAAACATGGCTTGCTTTAGTGTGTGGAAATGGAAGGCTTCCATGGACGTCAGATTCTGTCCTTGTTCACCACCTGAGCCAAGGGGTGGAGGGAGCCCGCAGCTTTAAGATCTGGTCAGGCCCTCTTTCCTGCGAGCCTACTTTCCTGGATAGTTAAGGCAGCAGCAGCCCTCTGTGCGCTTCTCAGGGCATAAGGACAGTGCTCTGCTGCCTTGGCCAGCGGCAAGTGTGTCACACCACCGGTACGGATAAGCTGGGAAGGAGGCGTCCCTCCTCTCTGCTGGTTGCGGCTTCACTGGCTGCAAGGTGCTCGTGGAAGGAAAGAAGGCGAGCAGATTCTCTCAGATTTTATGATATAGATGATATAGATATAGATGCATCTTTGGCAAATGAAGAGTTTAGGAAACATCATTCTGTTCTCTTAGAAAACATCAAAGCAATGATGCTATCATCAAGGGGAATGGTACAGGGGGCCAGGAAGGTGGCTCAGTGGGAAAGGGCTTTCTCAGCATGTCCAAGGCCCTGGGTTCAATCCCAGCAGCATACACCAAGAAGCAATGGTTAAATGACAAACTTGTGAATCATTCTTCACTCCGCTGCCCCTCATTAGTGGTATTTACTTGGCCATCAAGACATTCGATTTCTTTCTGTTTGGATTTCTCTTCGCCCACTCTGCTAATCCATCAGCACTGGCATGTTGGCTACAGCCCTCACCTGCTGCCTGAGCTACTGTAATTTGTCTCCCTCACTTTATTTATTTACTTATTGTAGAGCCAGGGATCGAATTCAGGACCTTGCACTTGCCAGGCAGGTACTTGTGCCCTTGAGCTATCTCCCTGGCCCCAACATTATTATTATTATTATTATTATTATTATTATTATTATTATTATTATTATTATTGATGGTACCAGGGATCAAACTCAGGACCTTGCGCTTGCCAGGCAAGCACTTATTCCACTGAGCTATCTCCCCAGCCCCCTGTCTCCCTGACTTTAGCTTAACCCTCTGCCTACATGCATCATGAAGCTTCTTCTAAAATAAACCTGAAGTTTTTTTTTTTTTTTTTGGTGCTTTGACATTTTCAGAGGTTTCCAGGTGGTATAGCTTTGTGGTTAGATCTTAAGGGGCACACCCGGCCCTAAGCCTCGGCTCCGCCACTTTGCTGCCCGAAGGTCCCTGTGTCCTAGCCGCTCTCAATCCCAGCTACCTACGTTGGAGCCCTTCTCTATCTTCTCTCTGACTTTCCAGGAAAAAACTTTTTTTCCTGTGTAGTTTTGCTTTCATTTTAATAGCCATTATTATTAAAAGGAGGTGCCCAAACTAGCTGGTGACAAAAGGGATCCTGTAATTTGAAGAACAGAGAATGAAAATGAAGAAAAATTAGATCCTCAGAAAAATATGAGATGCCATTACGTCCATCAACGCACAAGAATTAGGTGTGTCAGAAGGAGAAAGAGGTGACAGAAGAGAAAGCAATCAAAGAAATGATTCCAGAGCACCCCAATGTGATCAAAACACTAATTTACATATGCAAGCTCAAAGGATTCCGAGGCTAAATGCAAAAAGATTCACACCTGCCTATTTACAGAGAATATTTTGAAAGCTAAAGAAAAAAATACTGAAAGCAGCAAGAACTCATTAAAGCACTACAGATGAAAGAAAAGACATGACACATGAGAAATAAAAAATAAAATGGTTGATATAAATCGCATTGTCTGTAATGTCACTACGCGTGAATGTATTAAACAATCCAACTGGAAGGCAGAGATTACTGGGTAGGACAGAAGAACAGAGCCAACCACAAGATTTAGGAGACATTTCACATCCCAAGATGTAAACTGATTGAAAGCAAAAGGAGGAAAAAGATAAGAAAGCTAAAGAGACCATGCTAATGCGAAACAGACTAGGCTTTAAAACGCAAAAACTGGAGATAAAGAGGAACATTTTATAGCAATAAAAACCCATCAGGAAGATAAAGTGATTGAGGAAGGGCTCTGAGATTTCTTCACCTTATGTACAGTAATGTATAGGGTGCCAGGGGAAAGATCAACAGGGAATAGAGGATTGGAACGACACTGTAAGCTGACGGTACCGCCGAGGCTCCCATAAAACACTACCCAGCAACGGCAGGGTGCGCATCCTTCTTGGGGCATGGGAAATGTTCTCCAGAGCCGACCATGTGTGAGGCCATAAGAAGAGCCTGGATACACTGCAAAGGATTAAAGTCCTACAAAGTGTGGTCTCTGGTTACAGAGTGGTGGCTAGGACAGCTAGAGTGGATCACAGAGCAGAGGTGGAGTAGGAGGAGCAGGGCCAAGAAGGAGATAAGAACAGGGAGGAGGAGAGGAGTAGGGAGCGGAGTAAACACCAGGGGTTGATGGTCACAGCTCAGAGTCTAAAAGCGGTCTTATGTGAATGAAGACAGAAGCATTAACATCTCCGCTCTCTGGCTGGTGAGTGAGCTGCACAAGGGGGCTAAACGCACCCCCAGCCCCCACCTGGTGGCTCCTGCCTATGATGTAGGGGGTCCTGGGCTTCTCTGCAGGGGCAGTGGACTCGTCCCAGCAGAACATCCTAAGGAACCAGTCTCAGAGCTCCGGGCTGGGATCTGACAGACGCTGAGCCTCGACATTAACTAAGGATGATGGCTGTGAAAGCCAGGCATGTGACAGGGTCACACAGGGCACGTGGCACATGCAGAGTCGAGTCTAGGAAACGACGTGTATTAGGGAGGAAGAGGAGCAACGCATCATTTTTACCTACACAGGCAACAATCTACTGATGAACGTGCCCGTTATTCTCCCTAAACCAAATATTGGGACGGAGATCCCAGCTCCATGCTGCCTCCTAGCGCACCTGCATGCGTGGAGAGAAACACTTCCCAGAATGCACCTTGTCCTTTACTGCTGCCCTTTACAGGGTTCCCTTAAGATCACATTGCATTAAGATGATCCACTTCTTTCCTTTACTGGAACACCACAGAGCTGTTTCCCCCCTTAACCTTTTGATTCATGGCTCATGGTAAAACTTCATGCGGAGCCATGACTGGACATTACCGGGGCAGGATGCCAAAACTAAGACCTTAAGTTGGCCAGAAGGTCTGTAATGCTTGGTCCGGCAATAGCCCATGCCATCTGAAATGTTTTGAGTGTCAGTAGAAATGTAACATGCCTCTTCTCTTTCTTTTCTTTTTTTTCTTTTTTTGTCTTTTTGAGACAGGGTCTTACTATGCAGTTCAGGCTGGCCTTGAGCTCACTTTGGTAGCCCAGGCTGGTCTCGAACTCGCACTGATCTTCCTGCCTCAGCCTCCCAAGTGCTGGGATTACAGGCGTGCGCCACCACACCCGGCTGCCTCTTCTATTTTCATTTCCATTTCTCCCGTTCTCCTTTTCCACTGCTATCTTGTAGAGTGTCCACATCTCCAGCCTGGGAATTCACCCCTTCTCTGGAAGGCTTCTGCTGCCTGCTCTGTGGCTGCATTTGCTGCCCGCCCATGGCCATGGCTGCTTTCCCCTGCTTTCCATGAGGCGCTTGCAGCCCACACTCGGCCTCCTCCCTGCCTGTTTCCTGGCGGCGCACTTGGCTCACACAGACCCATGGCCTCTTTTCTGGACCAGGAATCTGATCATGCAGTCAGACATGGCACTCCATGCCTCAAGTTTTCCTCACTCCTGACCACTTCACAGGTCCTCCATGAAGCCACCTGTGCACTGTGAACGTGTGCCCATGAGAGGCACAGGCTACCAAAGGGACCTAGGTGTCCTAACCCTTGACGTCACCAGGAGGGGTAAAGACCCTTTCCTGACAAACCTGTGCGGTGTGTGGAAAGGCCTCCATAATTCGAGTCTCTCAGTGTCAATGCTGCAGCTCTGGGGATGGCAGGTCCCCTTACCTGTGGA
The DNA here is from genome assembly GCA_004027025.1 of Myocastor coypus. NCBI lineage: Eukaryota > Metazoa > Chordata > Mammalia > Rodentia > Myocastoridae > Myocastor > Myocastor coypus. The sequence continues at coordinate 5,165 of PVJA010024781.1, forward strand.
CCTGTCGAGCATCTAGGTTGTAGGTGCTCTCAAGGTCCTTCTGGAGAACCAACAAACATCAAGGAAGCCTCAGGAAAGGAACCAATTATAGACTCTTCTACCTCTTCCATCTTTAAATGAAGCCTCCAATATTCCTGACATCTATGATTCCAGCTGTGGCCTGAAGGTGGGGGTTCCTGGAACCCACAGTGTCCCCGTACACAGTGTTGAGCTCTGTGTCCTCACACAAGGAGCAGCTGAAAACCCCATGCCTCCAGCCCTTTACCAACTCACTTCTCCGTCCCCCTCAAAAGCAGACTCCTGGAACAGTGCTGCCTGGCCCCGGGCTCGGCCTGGGGTGTGTCCCCGGCGCCTCACCGGAGGCTTGCCACCCCTTATCTGATGACACCAACGCCCCATGCTGATCACCTTGGCTCCTGTCCCTGTCTGTCCTGCTCAGGCTGGTGGCAGGCTCCTCTTCCCCATAAACGGCCCCCTTTTGCTTTTTCTTCCCCTCTAGCCGGGAACTCTCATATGTCTGAGTGAAAACACGACCCCCAAATTATTACCCTTGAGATGCCCAATGAGGAATGGCCTGGGAAGATTAATAGCATGCTGGCCTTTGGTACTAAGGGGAACTAAGCAGAGCTTCATACTGTAGACACTATCCATGGCCTGAGCGTTTAGGGTGGGAGATCAGGCAGCTTTGTGGGGTCTTCTCTAGTGTGAAGAGTAAGGAACAAAAGTAATTAGCAATAGTAACATCTCCGTCTCTCCCAAACATGCACGAACCTACACATATTCTAATGTGGCAGTCGAACTTTTAAAAGTAGTAGCTGGCTGGACTTTTTTTTTTTTTTTTAACTTGAAAAGGAAATGTTATTCTATTTGTACACTTAAAAAGTTGTGCACAGAAGCTTGTGAAACAGTCCTGTAAACTGAAAGGTCTGTCAGGGGAAAGGGAGGGTGAAAGTTTTGAACGTTGAAGAAATTAGAAAAAACATAACAGTGAAATATTGAAACAGTTAACATTTTCCGAGTGTGAATTTTATAAGTGCAAAAACAAATTCACAAATTGCTCTGAATGCAAATAAATATCTGGTTACTGAACTCAGTATGTCCAGCCAGCCCTGCTCCAGCACTTCAAGGGATAGAAATTGGATCCATTCATGTGTCGTATTGAAAAAAAAATGTGCTCATTAGGCAATGCTTAAGCCATGCATGCATTTTTCTAAAGTGTGCTATATAGCAGAAGAATCATCTGTGTAGATATTTCTCCCTTAATACTACAATGTCTAAAAAAAAACAATGACAAAATAAATAATCAACATATGGAACACGGGCCGGTGAGATGGTTCCGTGCGCTAAGCTCCTGCCTAGGCAAGCATAGGGGCAGGGGTTTGGTCCTCAGCACCACCTGCCTAGCTGGCCCTGCCCCTGGGCATGCTGAGCCAGACACCCGGACGGGGTATGGTGGCACGTGCCTGTAATCCCAGCGCTGGGGAGGCTGAAATCAGGAGCATCACTACTAGTCTGAGGTGGGTAGTGAGATCCTGTACCAAATACATAGAATAAGAGAAAGGAAGTGATATTCGGAAAAAAAAAAAATGGAACACTTCATGAATTTATGCATCAGCCTTGCACAGGGGCCATACTCATCTTTTCTGTATCGTTCCAATTTTAGGATATGTGTTGCCCACTTTCTGGGCTTTCTTTAGCTTGCTGAGAAATCAAACAGTCCCACATTCTGCATTGGCAGGGAGCCCAGGCTGGGCAGGCTGGGGGTCTGCACACCCCCTCTGACGGATCCGTCATGCCTTTTTTGTTGAGACTGCGACTATGGTGCCAACGCCAAGAGATTCTCCAACTACACAAAGATGGCATGTTTTGCTGTCACTGCCCGAGCATGAGAGGCTTCTGCACTTAGACATTTACCAAAAATAAAGAAAAGGAAAGAATGACATAAAGTTGAATTAGATTAAAAAAACGAAAACTTTGGCACACATCTGCCGTTTAGCAGGTGATCCGGGAGGCCACGCCCCACCCCGAGGTTCAGTGGCTCTCCCGCCCCTCATCCCGTGGATGTCAGCGAGAGACGGAGCACTGAGTGGAATTAGGCTCTTCTTACCCTGACGGCACTGTGCAAAATGGATTTTTAGAATGATCTTTATCAAAATTTGTTAAAATGGAAAAGAGAGAGATAAGCCTTAGCATGGGTACAAATTTTCCCTTATCTGAAAGATGTCAGTCCCCACCTGTATGAGATGAATGAGTCCAGTTGCTGCGTGGATCAAAATGAAGGAGAAATGGAGGCTCGAACGCTGGGTAGATTTATTTCTGGCCTGACTCCTACCTTTACTTCCCCCTCTGCTGAGGCATTTCACTGATTAATGTGGTAACCTGAGTATACCAGGGCACCTCTTTTTCAATGAATAATTTTCTTTGTGGAAAATTCATTTGAGTTTTGGTCCGGGAGCATGATTCTGACCATGACAATACCACCCAGTTCTGTTCTTTATTTCTCCCTGGAAAATCCAATCTTTGGTAATAAAAAAGAGAAGTCTTCCTTCGAGACTTCTTTTATTCCTACAAGACCTGTAGAAAAGCTCTTATTTGCAAAGTGCTAACCACCAGAAGATCTTTGACAATGGAATGTTTCAAGAGAAAGTGATTTTTGAAGAGTTTGAAACATTAAAATATTGGATTATATGTAATCCATGATATGTGAATAAATGGGAAGTATGGAAAATTAATACAGATACTTGTTGCTAGCATAAAATACCTGACACGCAAACTTAAGGAAGGAAAGGCTTATTCAGCTCACAGTTAGTGAGCTCCAAGGCAGAGCTGCACATTGCGGAGGGCAACAGTTCATGGTGGCAGAGAAGAGCAGAGCGAAGGGAGACCAGCAGCGGCGGCTCCTGGCAGGCCTCTCTGCCTTCCTTCCTTCCACAGTGACTGCAATGACAAGCGCCTTCGAGGAAGTGGCGCATGTCAACGTCCCTCAGCTCCCTTTCATGTCCTGTTTGTGCTCAGCCACTCCAGGGAAGGTCGTCCACGCCCCTGGGTGGGCCCTCTGCATCCTAGGACACGGAGCGGCAGAGCCCTTTACTGCCCAAGTTGACACAATGTATCAAGCACCGTGCCTTTTTTTTTTTTTTAATGTTATTGGCAGCTCGGCCTGCCCTGCGGGTGGGGCTGGCACAGCATGTGGTGCTGGGGATCGAACCGTGGTCCCTGTGGTTGCCTAAGCTTGCCTAAGCAGGTGCTTTAGACCGCTGAGCTATCTCACCAGCCCACCACACCTGTTTTGAAGTTAAAATGTTCTCAAAGCAAATTTTGGTTTGGGTTCTGAGCTCTTTCTAATTGCCGGTCCCCCATAGCTAAGGTAACTGGCACACGGTATGCACTCAATAAATCATCCATTTGCACTTGCATGAAAGTGAAAGCTCGTATGTCAAGTCAGAAAGCCAGACTTCCAAGTATTTCCCTGGGGGGTAACAACTGACCACAAAAACCTAACGAATGCACAGATGCATCTGTACATCCTGTGAAAGTGCTGTCCCTTTAAGTTCCTTCTCTGCTTCTTCCAGAGAGACGTGGCTGCGTGGTAGGGCTAAGGAGGTGCGGTGCCAACTGTGTGTTAGGCTGTGGTTTGTGAGTGGTGTGGCTCAGAAGCATTGTGGCAAGCCTGAGAGTGTGGCTCTGCCTCCAGTGTGCCGCTGACCTGCCCGCACGGGCCTTCGTCATGTGCAGAACCCGCAGGGGGAGTGGGGAGAAGGGTATCAGCCAGGTGCAGCAGCTTCCCCTGTGCCCGCGTGTGGATGCGGGACAGCGGCTGTGGCTTCAGGGCACCGCGGCTGCCGCTTTATGGCGGTTTGCTGCTGTTACTGGAAGCAAGGACGGCGCTGCAGCTTTTGTATTTCGCAGGGCCGCAGTTCTTTGCCTGAAACTAATTTGGCAACGGTTCAAGAAACAAATTCTGGAAAGAGCTTCAGTTTGGAGTGAAGAAGGACTGTGTCCCGGCCCAGCTTCCTCCTTATGAACGGCACGACCTTGGGCCACTCACTCGCCCTCTGCACACACCCTGTTCTTCCTTGTCTATGAAATGCTGGGCATTAGGGGAGTGACTGTCCTCCCTGACTCGCAAGGGTGTTGCAGCGCGGGAATGTCTCCATGAACGCAGGATGCAGCGTACAAAAGGCAACAAAAAATACTGGAAAGGAAAAGAGCCAAGGGATGGAAAGGTTGCACGTATCCCACTTTCCTAAGCACAGGACTATCTGAAGTGCCAAGAAGAGCCCCACGCTGCTGCCTAGGGTTGGTCTTGGCCCTAGAGGGTCTGGAGACAGGATTCTACCCTGAGGTCTCAGGTCCCACCTCCTCATCCTTCTTTCGCTGCCCCTTTCTGTCTTCTTTCTCCTCAGCACGTGCTGCTGCTCCTGGTCCTGGTGCTAGGCTTGGCATGACCATGACTCAGCTTTGTGAGACTTCCTGTGACCCTATGCGCAGCCCATGCCCTCTGCGGGCAAGGGGCAGCCTTTGTGGGCAGGGACTGGGTTCCCTGATCCTGAAGCAGGCCTTCCTCTCGGACCATAGTTCAGCCTGAGCAGAGTGGTTAGGAGGGTCCTGTGGGGCAGCAGAGCATCATGGGAAATCCTGCTGACCAGGGCTCCTGCCCCTTGGTGCAGCTAGCCAAGGCATTTGGTTGAGTGGAGACAGCATAAGACCAACAGCTGGCAAATGGACTCCTGGAGAACGGAATCCTGCAAAGTTCCTAAAAGTAAGTGGACAGCGGAGCATGCTTTGCTGGAGACTCATGGCCCCTGGGGTGGGAGCGCGGGTCAGCAATAGAAGGAGAGAGACTCAGCTGAAGAGGCCCGCCGCTGACCCTCTGCTGCCCCCCGAGGGGGCTGACTTTTGAGTGGGTTCTGAGGAGAAACGAGGCTGGGAGGAGCCTGAGGGAACAGGAACGCATGTTGGGTTTACTTTGTCTCTCTTCTGATCTACAAGCTGTCTCCGCAGCGGGGCTTAACCAGACCAGCTCCGAGCCATTGTGTGGAGGAATGAAAGCTCACAGAAACGAGCTGTGCGGTTTCCATTTCCCCAGGCCTGCGCCTTCCTGGTTCCTGGGGATTGGCAATGGGTCCAGCTAAGTCTCCCTCTTTCTAGCCTAGGGCAAATAACTGATTCACGCTCAGAGTCCTGTGTCCTCTCTGGACATGCACTTGATGTAGCCAGGCTGTGAGCTTATCATTTTTTATGCTTCTTGAGGGAAGGATCATATCTAATTTAAGATTTATAACTCCGGTAGCACGAGCATTTATTCAATCATTTAGCTACTTACTCATACAAATATTTATTGGATTTACAAATCTTGCTTGAAAATCTACTCAGTTGCGAGGCACTGGGGAAGATACAGAAATGATGAGATCAGCTGCCCAAGTCAAAGAGATTCAAGTTCAGCGGGGCTGTGAACGTGCGGAAATGTTCAACTTCACTTCAGCTAAGAGAAAAGCAAACGAGGCCGCACCAACAGTTCATGTCTTAGAGAACAAAACCCAGCAAAGTGATAACTGAACGTGTCGGCAGGGCTGTGCAGAAGCGGGCGACCCCAGATATTGCGGTAGAAATGCAAAGCAGCACCCACATTCCCCAAAGAGGGAGTTGCCGGAGTCTCTATTAAAATTGCGAGTGCATGAAGACTTTGTGCAGCCAACCTGTGTGTAGAAATTTCTTCTGTGGACATACAGGGCACACATATGAAATAATGTAGGCTTTTTTTTTTTTTGAACAGCACCACCTAGATTGTGGCTGTTCCTCCTCCCTTTTGCTGTTGTTGTTTTGTTGCCTTCGGCCGCTGTGAACTGCTGCCCCCTGCCATGTGCCGCGCTGTGTTGGAGTCAGCTGAATATGGACTGAAACCTCCAGTAACTGTGAGCTAAATAAACCTTTCCCCCCTTAAAAAAAAAAAAAAATAAACAGCACCACCTATTGTGGCAAAGGATTGTTAAACAATAAGGAACTGGTTCTCCATATAATGAATTACCTGGCAGCTGACAAAAAAAAAAAAAAAAAAAAAAGGGGGGGGGGGAATCTGCCAGATCTATTTTTAAGTAAGAAAACAAAGTCTACAGAAACTTTGTACAGGATGCTTTTTTTTTTTTTGTGGAAAAAAAGAAGACAAGAATATACATTAATATTTGCTTGGGTCTGCAAAAAGCAACTCCAGGAGCTTAGGCGAGGAAATAATGAAACGGTCTAATAGAGGTGGCCAGGACATAGCTTCAGGTTGGAACAAGGGCATCTCCCTTTGTACTGTTTTGATTTAGGAGTCACGTGGGTGCATTAAAAATATAAAATCAATAGGTTTTAGAGCACTTGCAGGAGGGGACACGTGGGCGCCAATCGTGTGAGCCATACGCATGGGCGCCTTATTTTCCAATTAAATTGAAAACTCCTTGAGGCATGAAGGGCATGAAAGCACCCTGAGCTTATCTTGCAGACGGCCGGTCCTTCTCCTTTCTCCTGTGACCCCTCCCTGGGTTAACCTTCCCCAACCCCCCTCTAGACAGATTGCCAGAAACCACCCCTCATGGCCTCCGCATCAAGTCCAAACAGCTCTATATGGCTTTTAGGCTCTGCACAAAGCCACCCATTTAATAATGTCTGTCACTGAAGAGCCCAATAGGCCTCGTCTGCTCTCAGTGGGACACTCTCCGCCCCTGCGAAGGTTCCCATCCCTGCGTCTTTGCGTGCTTGCGTGCGTGCACACGCGTGCGTTTCATCGGCGCAGACAGCTTCCCCTCCCCTCCCTCACTGACTTCCGAGGCCACTCCCTTCCTGAGACTGCTTCGAGGCTCTCTGCCCGCATCCACCTCCCGGTGTTACTGTACATCCCTAAGTGCTTCCGCAGTGACACTCTAAGAGGTAGAGATATGGGGACTTGGGTATATGTGTGCGTGCACACACACACACACACACACACACACACTCATCCACCCTACTGGGATTGGTGGCGGGCAGTTATGTAAGCTACACACATCTTCAGTTTCCTGGCTTTTACCGAGAAGAGGCTGGTCTGGGCTGTAGCTGTAAGGGATAGTAAGACACAAGCTGTCCACTCTTGGCGCTGCGGATGGGGCTCTAGGGACAGGGAGCTCAGCTCTCCACCAGACTTCTGCTTCTGCTGTTAATTACCTAACAAGCACCTTACCCGGCACTAAGCCAAAGTTCCCACCTTAGGGGCTGTGCTGTGGCTAGGAGGCATGCGCCTGTGGGCTCCTGGCACTGCTGCGGGGGAGGAGCCAGGGGCAGACACGAGCTCTGCAAAGGACAGCAGGGCTCAGCGTTTACCCCTAGTTCCTTAGAGGCCCAGACTGAGCTCCATGGAGTGAGAGACTGAAGGCTGTGTCAGGAAGGGCCACCACCCCTGGAGGAATGCAGCGAGCCACAGAGCAGCATTCAGGGACTGCTCGGGAGCCGTGTGGCCTGCCGGGGCTAGCACAGCATGGCGGGGGACAGTAGAACTGGGGTGTTTTTGAAGTTTTCCTTTTGAGGAGGGCAGCGTGAGTAGAATGGGACAAAAGGGGTCTCTCTAACTGTGCAGCAGGGGAAGTGCCACTGTGGCATCCCAAGGCCAGCTCTTGAGTGGTGCCAGATGCCCAGAGGGGCTTTTGGGGTACCTGGGTAAGTAGCGGGGTCTATAAGGGGGTGAGTAGGGGAGCAGGGGCACCGTGGCAAATGTCCGGGACATGTGACCCTATCTGTACCCACGCATGGAGACAGGATGCCTTGAGAATTTCGGCTGACATCTGATTTGTGTGAACCAGCCCCTTGTGGCAGGCAGCCTTGGCTCCCGATGTCCCTGCTAAGGACCACACTCTGTAAGAGACGCAGCTGCCCTTCCCTTCAGTTCACAGCGACTGTTTGGGGCCTTGCTGAGAAGCTCAGTCTCGCCCGCCGGGAGAGGACCCTAGTGTGCCGCGATGTCTGCCCGTGCCGAGTGGGAGCGAGCGTTGCCTGTGGGTTTGTCATCCTGGCTTTTATGTTACAGACAAGGAAACCGAGCTCTAGGGAAGGGAAGGGAAGCGGCTTCGTCTTTACCAACCTAGAAGCAGAACCCAGCCCTTTCCTCTCTGTTCTGGCTGCTCCATTCCTTTTGTTTATACATGCGGAAGAAAGGTTCTGAAAATAACAGCTAACACCCAAACTTGCTGAGTGAAGGGCTTTGGCTTCCCATCCCGCTCCCCTGCCTTCTGCAAAAGAAACTGAGTTTTTCACAGAACAGTGAGCGGATCTGAGCTGTTCCATTTCTACTCCTCTGGGCACGGCCCGCCTTCCCTTTTCCCAGAGGAACAAGAGCGCCCAACTGGCAGCCTCGTGGGGGCGTGATTAGGAGAATGTCGGGCAGCTGCACAAACTAAGTGAATCACTGGGGAAAACAGTGCCCGTTACTGCCCCTGTGGGCACCCAGATCCTTGCCTTCTCCCAGAAGCCCCTGCTGGTGTCTCAGGCACATCCCACCTGTCACCCTGTCTGAGTTCTGCAGCTGGGTTTATGAAGAATGTAACATTTCTTTACGATTTCCCACCTGACGCATCGCATTATGAGTCCCCGGCCGAGCTGCACCTTCGTCTTGCCGGCCAAGCTCCCTCCAAGGCGGCCTTCCTCTCACGACAACCATTTCCAGGTCACCGATGGGGAGCAGATGCTGGGCCAGTGCTTTCCTGGCGTCTGAAAATGATCTCAAGTGTGACCCTAATGGCAAGGGCCCAGGCACTTAGAAGCTCAGCTTGAAGGCCTCCGTCCAGGACTCCGAGGGGCAACTCGAGGCCTGTTACCATAGGAGCCAGGATATCGTCCCTGAGGGGAAAGGGAGTGGGGAAAACATGCTGCGCTGGGGATCGGCGGATGGAATGAGACAGGCTCTGATGGAAGACACGGCGTCGGAAAGGGATGTGTCTTGGAGACTGGCTGCTTTGTTCATTCCAAAAATACTGAGTGAATGCTCAGTGAGGACTGGGGACCGGAGGCATGAAAACAGTGACTCAGTATGATTCCCTGGTTTCCAACTCTCGGTGAGTGGAGGAAGCTGAAGATGAATGTGTGCAGGTGATGCAGACCGTGGGGACAGAAGATAGTGGCAATGTGGGGACAGTTGCAGAAGCCACTGGAAGGGACTTAACTCCCGCTGTCCCTCGTGCTGTGCTCAGCGTACACTGCCCTAGGTACGAGGGCTGGGGGGCTCCTCTCAGCGCGTGTTTTCAAGGCACTTCTTTTCTCTACAGGGCCCTATTTATAGTAATGCTTAGTGAATAGTTAGATCTAAATTATGCGTTAAGAGTACGTGCCATTGGACACAAAGCAGAGCCGGCTTACAGTGATGAGTACCCTCGTCCTCGCATCCGTGGAGAATACAGCGCAGCAATGGCGAAGGCCTAACCAATAAAGGGTCATGACAGCGATGCCATCAAAAGTGCAGGCGCGACGCAGGGCCAAGGCCGCTTGGCTCTTCCCCTATCAATAAGAAAGGTGGTGAGGCACAGGGAAGAGCCCAGAGCCATGTGGAACAGGACCCCGTGCAAGAAGTAGCGGAAGACAGGGCAGTGGAAAGAGCTGGGGGTGCAGGCGGGCCGATGCCAAGTGAGGGACTTTGAGCTCTATTGGCAAGGTAAGGGGGAGAAACCCTGTCACTCACCGCCTGGTGGGAAGGATCACCGGGCCTAGCTGTTAAGCTGTCCTCAGCGCTTTCTCATTGCTGGGCCCAAACATTCCACACCTATGACTTAGAGAGGGGAGGTTTGTCTCGGCCCCTGTTCCCAGGCAGGGGCAGCTGGCTGCAAGGTGGTATGGCGGTGGAAGAGCTGCTCATGGCATGGAGGACAGGAAGCAGAGGGCAGGGGAGGAACAGGGAGGGAGACGAACCTCCCAGCTGAGCCCTGCTGTGTTGAGGGCCTCAGCATGAGCCGCTCCCAAAAGATGGCGCCGGCTTCCTGCTTCCGGGTCGTCCTGCTGCGAAAAACAACTTAGCTGTTATCTGCTTTTGCCTGGCAACCGATGTAGTAACCAATCAGATTTGACTGTGCGAGCGATGGTGATGGGTGGGCGAAGCGCTATATATGAGGGAAGCGCGGGCTGGAGGAGGAGAAGAGGCAGAGATATAAAGGGTGGAGGATCTTGTTAGATCCTGGCTGCTGTACCGAATAAACGTTTACAAGCTTAAGTCCGGCGTTCAAGCCTTCGTGTTGCGGCGCCGGACACTGCTGGCCGACAGTGAGTCAGCACACCACCCCCACAATCCGGTCCCCTCTCAATAGCCCCACCTACCAGTGCATGGGGCTTTGCCGCGGGAGGGGCACGAGGCTAGGAGCCGCAGCAGAAGCCTAGTGATTGTTACTTCTTTCTTCTGGGAGGCTGTGACCTGTGCGTAAGTGCTTTGGCCATCCCGCCCAAGGGACCTGCGATTACATGGGGAGGGACAGACTTGGCAGGTAGATGGGGCACCCTGGCTGGACCTTCAGCCCTGGCCTGGACAGGGCTGCTGGGTGGCCCTAGTGGACATTGTGTAGACCCAAAACATAACGCAGCTGGCCCTGATCTAAGGTCCTGGTTCACGAAACCATGAGCTTATAATAAAATCCTTGTTGCTTCACACCAGTGAGTTTTGGGACGGCGAATGTTGCAGTTATAGTGACTTAACAGAAAAAATATCCTTCAGGCTTTTTGATTGAAATGTATAGAAATAAATATATTTGCCAGAACATATACATATATACATACTAGAAGAGCCCTGAGGTTTAGTTCTGGCCACAATCTTTGAAGTCCAGATGGCTGAGTACCAAATCCAACAGCATCTGCAGAATTGTGCATGCCTGGTAACAATGGCATCGAATAGGCTGAACGAGCCCAGCAACCTTAGCAACAAGACAAGGAATGTCACTTGAATCTATTGTTATATCTGAATATTCACTTGGAGGTATAAAGCATGCTAGATGTAAGCAGAATGAAAATGCCTTTATGTGATCTGTATCTACTTAAGCAAGTGGAATTAGAAATGCACTTATTGCCGTAAGACTAAAAGGGAGTAATAACAACTTTGATGCTATATATAAAACAACTTAAAAAAATCTATTATGTGGGCCCCGGCCCCACCCGCCATCCCCATTGTGGAAGCTGAGCCCTGGACAGGTTCAGGAATCTCAGGTTTGGGAGCCTTGGTGACCCTGCCGTCGTCCCTCCCCACACCCCCATCGCGGGAGCAGCGCTGAGCCCTGCTGAGCTTCTGGTGCTTTGAAAATGGTAAAAGGAAGGAATGAAAGGCAGCCTCAGACCCCCGGCCCGCCCAGAGCAAGTCCAGGAGACGCGGGCACAGAAGAACTTGAAGGCCACACACCTGAAACTTCTGAACTTGTAACAACTGAAGTAAAGAAACAACTCCATGAGGATGAATCAAAATCCCTGACCTGAAATTATATTGCAAAGATATTAGGACAAAATCAGCTTGATACTGGCAAAAATAAAACAAAACAAAACAAATCAGACCAGAGGGTCAGTGAAACAGATTAGAAGATACAGACACAACTCCAAACACATTCACCCACCTTATCTTTGACAAAGGGGCCAAGCATGTTCACTGGAAGAAAGCCTCTTTAGTAAATGGTGCTGGAAAAACTGGTGTTTCACATGCTGAAGACTAAAATTAGTCCCCGATCTAAACTACACACAAAACGGAAGTCAAAATGGGTCACAGATTTAAATATTAGAATAGAAACACAATCTGTCGCAGGAGACAGTAGGTAGAAATGTTTAAGACAGGGGGAGGCAGACAGTTCATGAACAAAAAACAAATTTCGTGGGAAGTACGGTAAATAATCAACCACTAGGACCTCATCTTTCTGAAGAGTTTCTACATGTCAAAAGAAATCACTAATAGAATAAAAAGAAAACACATGAATTGGGAAAAAATTTTAGGCAGCAGTCCTTCAGACAAAGGACTTCTATCTATAATATATAAAGCATTAAAAAAAATCAGGCCCCCCAAATTAAAAGACCCAGTCCCCAAATGGGCATCTGACATGAATACACACTTCTCAGGTGAAGAACTACAAGGGGCAAGTAAGTGTTCAACGTCACTGGTCATTTGCAAAACGCAAATGAAAGCCACACGGAAGTGCTACCTCACCCCAAAATGAGCGGCTGTCCTTCAGACAGGAAATGCTGGAGGGGCTGTGGAGCAAAAGGAACCCTTCTGCACTGGTGGCGGGAATGCAGACTGGAACAGCCACTGTGGAAATCAGCGTGAAGATTCCTCGAGAAATTAGGACCAAAGTTTCCATTCAACCCAGTGATTTCCCTCCTGGATATATTTTTTTTTTTCTTTTTTTTCCAGAAGAACTGAAAAAGTCCAACCACAGCAATATATGTGCATCCGTATTTATAGCAGTGCAATCTGTCATAGCTAAATCTTGGAAACAGCTCAAAAGCCCATCAACTGAGAAATGGATAAAAAGGTGTATTTTTTATACAATGGAGTATCACTCAGATATGATGAAAGATAAACTCGAGGCTTTTATAGATAAATGGATGCAACTATACAACATACTGGTAAGTGAAATAAATCAGACCTGCATGTATAAACATAGTATTGTCTGCCTATTGTAAGAATCAGAAAGACTACGTAACATCTGAAAGGTACAATAGGTACTATGAAACGGAAAGAAACTGTTCAAAGGAAAGGAACAACTGGAATGACGGAAAGGAGAAAAGAAAGAAAGAAGGGGAAAAGGCTGCTGATTTCTACTGGTCTACTGAGAGGAATAGCCAATGCTTAATTTTTTCCTCTCTCTTTGTTTTGATCAATTTTATATGCTCATATCTGGTAATCTGAACAACTAATCTGAAGACAACAATATGCAATATAACAACCATTATTGAATTCTATCATTTTCTTAGTGAAGTTCTGTATTGTTTCAATTTGCTTTTGCTAATTTTTTATCCTGTTAAAAAATGAATCATAGCCAGGCATGAGGGTGCTCGCCTAGCACTTGGGAGAGGGGTGCAGTGTACTGTGTTCTCCTTTGGAGAAGCCGTACCCCTGTTCCTGAACTCCAGTATCCTCCTCTCCCGGACACCTACACAGAGGCATGCCCTGCAGCAGAGGTGCCCAGGCCGTGCCTAGAAAGAATGAACCAAGAAAAGAGCCAATCAACTGATCGGGCACAGGCACCACACCATTCCTCCAAAAGCAAAGATCTGAGTTCCCACATCTTTGTTGATGCCCCTGTGTCCATGTGACACGTTTTTTCCAAAGATGCCACAGATTCTTCTGAAACCTCATCTGTTTCCACCACGGGATGGAGCTACTTTTCCTCCTCTCTGACCTGGGGGCACCTGCAAATCCTCCATAACTCACAGTGCGTGGCACAAGTAATTCTGCCGGGTTGCGGAAGCCAGGTCCCAGAAGGCAGTGTGGTTCCTGCCTTGTTGGCTGGGGGGCCTTCCTTGCTCTGGAAGTTTTCAGCGGTTAAAGAAGCAGTTCCCTGGCTGTGGTGGGGCTGGGGCTTCCACGCAGTGTGGCGTGGCAGCCCACTCAGATCACCTGCAGAGGCCTTGAGGCCCCCAGAAGAGATGGACTTTGCCGGCCTGGTCTCTCCCTACCCTTTCTGCTCTGGCCACCATCATGCTGCCGCACCCTGAGGAGCTGGAGTGCAGACTCAGACAGCAGTGCCCTTGCCAGAAATCCCATCCACAGAAACTCTGAGGCATAACAAGAGTATCGTCACTTTGAGCCACCGGGTTTTACAGTGACCTGTGACTTAGCAATAGTTAAGCAGAGGATTTTGGCACTTGGGCAGGGTGCGTGTCTATAAACAGAACCCGTGAGATGCGTCATGGCATAGGGACCAGGAGCAGGAGGGACTGAGGGGCACTGGCAGAGCCTTTCAGTGGAAGCTGAAGACGGTGGGCGGAAGACACGAGGAGGCTCTTGATGGAGGCTCCAAGAAGGACGGAAATATTAGAGCTGGGGGAAACGAGGCCCTTGCTCCGCAGCAGTGGAAGGCCAGCCAGACACTCCCCAGCAGTCCTGTGGAAACAACCTCTGTGGCTAGAGAGGCTTAATCTAGCCTACATTAAGGGAGAAGAGATCTGGAAGGACACATCATTCAGCTTTTGAGTGGATGCTAGAAGAACTTTAAAGGGCCCTGAAGAGAGTCCTCCACCAGCAAAGGGCTCTTGAATTAAGAAATGGCTTTCTGGAAGAGGTGACAGGCAGGGCAAGACCGTCAGGTCCCTTGTGAAGACACCAAACAGACCTCAGGTACCTTTCTGACTACTTCCGACTGGTCAGAGTTCTCCAGAGGACCAGGTGCATTCCCCGTGAAAGCACAGGGAGCTTCTCATGACTGTAAGAGCACCGCGGGACTGTGGCCCTCATTGGACAAGGTGCAGAAGGCCTTCCGGGGAGGAGGGCTGCGGGGTGGCTGTTTTCTGACTGAGTGGATGATACCCAGGGATACCTTGGCTGTCAGAGCTAGTTCGTTCCAAATTTGGGCTCAAACACTGAAGAGTTTGAGAACTAAAAATATACTTCTCGTAAGATACGAGAAGATAATTGGTTCTGAGGCCCCCAAGTTACACTTACAAATTCAGTTTTTCCAGAAATTCTGCAATGATGTCTTTAACTGTGTCGTGGTTCTCACGGTTTTCCTCTTGTCTTTACTGGCGGTGCTGCTTTCCTTGGAACCACGGGTATGGTATTTTACACAAGTGAAGTGAGAAGAGAAGAACAGTGACAAATATTTCAACACAGTAACACAAATACTATACGCTGCCTGGGTAAGAGAGGCACTAAAATGTCACCCTTCGCGTCCAAGACAAGACGGCACACTTGACTCACTCTTGGCTTACACAAGGTTTTTCAAGTTGGATTTTTGGTTCAATCATTGAGCAAAGGTATGGACGCTGAGCAGGTTTTTCTTGTAACTTTGAGGCATGCGCAGTGGAGCCATTTGACCAACAGAGGTAGCACAGGAGCTGGCAACATGGCTCAGCGGTCTAAAGTGCCTGCTCAGGCAAGCTTCGGCAATTGCAGGGACCATGGTTCCATCCCCAGCCCCACATGCTACACCAGCCCCAACCCCAGGACAGGCTGAGCTGGCCATAAATAAATAAATAACGAAACAAAACAAAACAATACAAAACAAAAACAGAGGTAGCACAGTATTGCCATGCAGGAAGCTGGTAAGCTTGGGTTAGGGACACAGCACAACATGTACAGAAGGTTTTGGAACCTCAACATTTGGCGAGTAGGAAGGAAGCCGAGGGCTTGGTCCACGTAGGCGCAAGTTCCTATGGAAACAGGATGGGCTAGAGATTGGAACTCAGGGCTCACAGGGAACAGCCAGGAATCAGAGCAAACGGCGCCTAGGAAAGATGACCAGGGTCGACTGAAGGACTTGGAGACCGGCGCCCGTATGGATTTTCTGCTTGCTGTGACTCCGTGGCTGTCATAGCCATTTCCCATCGCCCCCTTAGGGATGGGAGTTGTCTACCAAAGTCATCTAAATTGGGTATGTGGTCCAGGATACCCCGGCAAGCTTTGTGTGTGTGTGTGGGGTGGGGTGGGTGGTGAGTTGTCTCTGCTGGACTCCAGCCGAAGCAGGAACTTGAGGGTGAAGGACCCAAGGAACCGCACCAGGACTTACTTGGTTTTGGATGCAGACCTGCAGTTTCATGTTTGCAAAGGTTTTTGACTTTCATAGGGAAAATTATTGCCTGCAGCACAGTACTGGTTCTATATAATGTGATTTTCTTTTTTTCTGGACAATCTGAACCATAACTTAGGTCTTACTTGTGAGGCTGACTGCTTCGTGACAGAAAATAACCCCCTTGGAGCAGGAGTGGAGTTCCCATTCGCCCAGGATGCAGTTTGGGGTCTTGCATGTACTAGGCGTATGCTGCCTGCTTGGTGAAGTGAGAGCTGAGATGAAAATCTTTCACCTTTTCTCTTCCTCTTCCTCCTCTCTTCTCCCCTCCCCCAATCCTCTTCCTCTTCTGGAACCCGGGGAGCAGAGTCCTCCTCTCTGCTGCAGAATTCTCCATTCTAACACTCGCTATCCTGAGTGACTCAGAAAATATTTCTGTAAGATAAATCTTGCATGTTCTGGAATGTTAGAGCTGGAAGGGACCTTTGAGGTCCAATAGTTCAACCTCTTCATTTTACAGATGAGGACACTGAGGTTTTATTGGTCAGCGTGATGGTGATAAAGTGGTTAGGTGACCTGCCCAGGGTTGTGTAATCAACGGCAGAGCCAAGACTAGACATTCCTCCTGTCGTTCCACTCCTTCACTGAACAAACTTTTCTGCTATTTGTAAGCCTGCTGTCCTGAGAGCTTGCTATTTGTGTTAGATTCTTTCCTTCTCTGTCTCCTTGGATATTCACCATATGATGTTTCGTAGAACAAGGGCCTAACCTTCAAGCTGGGCTACTGACTCCCTTCTTAGTAGTTCTGGAAAATGTTTTATGGATGGAATTATTAAGGCTATTGCCTTGGACAAAGTTTGTCTGTGAATCTGGAGTATAGATGCCAGACACCTTGTCTACGACCTTAACACTGTCAGGAGAAAAACTAGGGAAACTGGCTGTTTTCCAAATACAATGATTTTCTTGCTTACATGGTATCTTCTTCTGTTTTCTGTTGCTATAACTGAAGAGTATAGGTTGAATAAGTTATAAAGAAAGAAGGAAGGTTCATTGGGCTCATGGTTCTGGAGGCTAGAGGACCAAGGTAAAGAGTCTCAAGGCAGGGTAGGGCATCACCTGAAAGGCTTTTAGAGCAGTTCTGCCCTTGAGATAACCCACCAGCCCATTAACCAATCTATAATCCAGTGCCCTCATGGCCTAATTAGTTCTGAAAAGCTCCCCTCTGTCCCACCTTTTAACAGATCCCACCAGGGACTTAATTTCAATATGAGTTTTGGTCGGACTATGATTCAAACCATAGCGCACAGCCATCTCCAGCACATACACAGCCGACTAACATAAACTGTGTTATGTTACGTAGACTAACACAGACTTCTCGGCAGCTGCTGGCGCCTGGGCCCTGACCTCTCCAGCAGCCCCACCTGGACACCCCGCCCCGAGTTTCGGAGCCTTTGCTTGGCCTCTCCACACACAGCTTGGTGAGGTTTTGGCCTCTTCCATCAAGATTTTCCTGTTGCCTGTTGCACAACTCTCTACATGAGGAACACTATTTGTTTCCAAGAACATTAAGAACTTTCTTGGTATTCTTGGAAAAAAATCTTACTGAAGAACCCACTTCCTCTTCAATCAGTGAGGGATTGTAAACATGGAAATGTGGATTCTCCTGCACTTGCTTTCTTTTTTTGTCTGTTTATTGACTTGATATTTGGAAAATATGAAACAATTACACCCAACAAGTAACTCTGGGTAGTCCTTAGTATGCTGCTTTGCACTCAAGAGAATTTTATGTTTTAGTATAAAATTGCATGCTCACCCAATTGACCAAGTCCTAAGGGTGCTGTCAAGTTTTAGTCACTAGGCTGTTTACATGTTAAGAAGAAATCCAGCCTGTTTCCATTAGAGTGGGAGGTTCAGCAGTTGCCTAAGTGAAAAATACACATTAATGTTTGGGAGTCAGGAGGAAAATACTGGTTGAATGGTGTGTTGTTAAGATTCCTGTAACTATAATCAAAGGATGGAAATAATTAACTTATAAAGAGAAAAGGTTGGCTTTGGCTCACAGTTTTGGAGGGTCCAGTGCAAGACTAGGAAGAGCCGTTGCTTTGGTGGGGCAGTAGTTGGGGAGCTGGTAGTCTCAGGGCTGGAAACAAAGGAGTGTGATCGAGACGGCCCAGGTCCCACGTCACTGCTGACCTAACTACGCCCTATGCAGCCATCTCCTCCCAACAGTGCCACCCTTGGGGCCCCCTATCCCTGAGCCCATGGGCCTTTGGGAGACAAGGAACTTCTAAACCACAGCCAAGGCTCAAATGGTCAACAGGCAGGTTGGTACACTAGGCAAGAGGCAGACACTTGAAACCATGCTCTGGTGACAGAAATGGAGAGAGCTGTACAATTTGAATGAAACTGTGTATTAAATTTTGTAACAAACAAAGCAACAGCTGTTTAGAATTGAGTCTGAAATTCAGAACCGTGAAAGGAACACCTAGTGCTCAGGTGTCAAAGAAGAGGTGTTCTACTCCTGGAGGCGGGGGAGAACCTGCCGTGACACTTTCTTGTTCTCCATCCTTGGGTTTCTTTGTAGAAGACAGATCAAAACAAATGACTGGCGAAGTATTCGTGGTGGAAAGTATTTGAAATCTATAAGAAATGCCTCGTGGGACTTTCTGGATGATAAAGGCATCTGAGCGCAGTGCGCCCGCAGAAAGGGTGGGTCACTACCTGGCTCATCTTTAATCAGCTTCCAAGCCGATTTTTCACATCAAGGGAGTTTCAAAGGGGAAGTGGAGATGGGGATCGCAGAGACGTCAGAAGTGCCAAATGTATTTAGGGAAAGGAAGCAAAGCTAGAACAAGCCTGCGTCCGCAAACACCCCCCCCACCCCCCCACCCCCCGCTGGTGGTCACTGCAGAGCTCCGAAGTCACCCAGAGCATTTTCGGCAGATGAGGTAAGTGCATTCCTGAGGAGCCACAGCACGGACAAATCACTGCCGTCAGAACAGGGCTTCCGCTGCATTCCTGGTCTCGGGAGGCTACTTGTTGAGGGACAACTGCAGGATCACAGCCAGGCTCTGCCTGTCACCCTAAATGAAGAGCAGTCGGAAGGGACTGACTCCCACAGTCTGGCCATCACCAAGCAGGCGCAGCCCTTGTCACCTGGCTCCTGGGAGAGGCTGCGCCTGGCACACATGGGGAGGCCCAGCTGGATTCCCTCGGGACTCGCCACTCCTCCCCAGCAGCCTGCTCCCTCTGCCCTGCTCCAGCCTGAGCTGGAGGCGTCCCTGGGGCTGGCGAGCTGACCGTCATCACTGCCGTACTTTGTTCCGTTTTTTTCGGTGGCCGCTGTTGTGCGTAGTCTGGTCTGTCTTATGGTACATCGGGAGGTGAAAGGTTGGTTTTATGCCAGTGATAGGGGCTGCGCATGCTGGATCAAACAAGTCTAAAAATGGACTGGTTAACCTAGCAGTGGCGTGCCTGTGGCACGTGTGCTGCAGCTGGCCATTTGTTACCATAGAAAGCTCTCAAAGGTCCCCCACTACTGCGCCAAACCAAAGCAAACAGCTGTCTAGGGGGCCTCCCAGACTTTCAGCCCATTAATGCAGAGAAGCTTCGGAAGCGGGAGGGTGCGCTGCTCAGCATCTTCGCAACTTTTTCTGATTAGCGCATCCCCCTCTGAGGGGGCTTCTGTCAAGACTACTCTAGGGAGAAGGGATGGGGGAAGGGAGGGCAGAGAGGGGACGGGAGGGGGGAGAAGCGGCGGAAGCAGCTGCCTGCATGGGGAGAAGCCCCCGGCTCCTGCAAATACGAAATACTCTCTGGGTGCTCTCAAAATAAAGGTGCTGGGATGCCCACGGGGCACTCGGGACTCCAGAATAGGAGGCAGGCCGGAGCGCGGAGTCCCAGAGCCGTTTCTCCTCAGGTTGCTGTGAGTAGGGGCGATGGCGGCTCTTGAGCTAGAGTTACATGCAGCCCGTCCTAACTATTTCTTCAGTTCTGTCTTTCCTGTAAGCTAAGCCCTTTTTTCTCCTTCCGTGAAGGCCCCAGACTGCCTGCCCTGCTTCTTCCAATCCCACATAATCCCCACGCACCCCACCTTGGCTCCAATTTATATCCCATGTGGGAGAGCTGCCCCAGCGCCCTCGGGTCTCACCGCCGCAGTGCACTGTGTCTGCCGCCTGATCGCGGTGGGCCACCTCCACACGCTGTGTTTCACGTGGCCTAACTGGTCCCCACAAGGATGGTGACGGAGTAGCACTAGCATTTCTCAGCGACTTCCTCTACCCAGCTGCTGCTTCAAGCGCTTGAGATCGACTCTAGGTGACAACAGACCCACAGTGGCCTTGGGAGGAGATAGGTAACTTCTGGTCTCGCTCGTGCACAGCACAGTCCTGGCCCTGCCACCATCCTTCCTGCCCACTGTCACCCGAGGGAATGACATTTACAGAAGAGCAAGCCTCTCTTTGCAAGTCTGAGATAATCATAGGGTAAGTATCTGTTTTTATGGGATCATCTCATTTATGGAGAAACTACCCCTTACATTCAAGGTTTAAAGTCAACAGAAGCCATTTAATAATGATAAATTATTAAGGTTTTCACCCTGAGCTCAGGATGATGAGTACAGGCTCAGTTAATTTTTTATATGGCTAAAATGAGTTGAGGCCCGTGGAAGTGTAGGTTTTTGCTTCAGGAACTCAGCTCTGCATGTTTGAGATCGTTCCGACCACTAGAAAATTTAGGACATTCTACTCTGATTTATAGTGCTTAATCAAATTACTTAAAAAGTCTAACACTTGTACCAGATTTATAAGACTGTCACCGTGCTAAATGAATTGCTAAGGTCACAAAATAAGGACTCCGAACTGGCGTTTTACAGCTTTCCGTGTCTGGCGCGCTCAGGCAGATGGGCCTGGATGGAGAGGCCCCGAGGCCATGTCCAGCACCTCCACGGGCAGCAGCTGGACTGCACTAGAGATGGAAAGCGGCTGGCTCTCCGCAGCCTCCCTTTCGCAGCCTCAGCTGAGTGCCTCAGTGACGGGAGCCAGCCTGCCGCAATGTCAGCCACAGCATCCGGGACAAGGTGGACACTGGCCCTGCACAGTTAATGCGCCGCCTTAGCCCTGTAGTGTTCCTGTGCCCAGCTGCCTTTCCAGTCCGAGGAGAGCAGGTCTGGTGGCATCAAGATAGGCACAGTGGTTGGGCAGAGAGGTCAGCGCTGTGGAAGCCTGCTGGTCCTGGCTGAGTCTGGGGACGGCCTCAGGATGGCTGCCTTTGATGGCTGCCTGGCCTGGGCTCCTGGCCATTATCTTTAACTTCCCAGGTTCACAGGCAGATGTGTGAAGAGCAAGGGCCTAAGCATCTGATCAATTTACCCACCAGTTTATTTTAGCTCAGATTTCAAAGCTTTTAGCGACTAGTCTAAGGCAGATTCCATGCTCCACCTGTTCAGGATGAGAAGGGACTCCCAGCAGAGCCCCCCACCCCCAGAAGAGCGCCCCCCAAGCAGAGCCCTCTCCCATGCAGAGCCCTCCCCCAGGCAGCTCCTTACGCTCCTACCCCAAGCAGGGATGGGGGCGATAGAGCCTGTCATTCCCATCAATCTTTTCCTTTCCTGTCTTTTCTTTTCCTCCTCTTCCTGTCACCAAGTACTTAAGCATCCTGCTTACAAAATATTCTTCTTACAGAGGTGACTCCCTGTGTGTATAGCCCACATCTTCTTGAGATAATCCTTATGTTTCTTTTTTTAAAAAAAACCTATTTGTTTGGTACAGGGTCTCAGTATGCATCTTGGACTCACAGTGATCCTGCTGTCTCAGCCTCCCCAGTACTGGGATAACAGGCATGCACCACCACGCCCAGTTTCAGTGACCAGCGTGGTACCCAGGATTGAACCCGGGTCCTTGCACTTGCCAGGCAGGCACTTACACTGCTGAGCTGTCTCCCCAGGCCCCTCCTCACATTTCGATCAGCGAATAGCTAGGGAATACACTATGCACTACTACTGAGAGTGATCACGTCTGGATGGTTACTTGGGACACACAGGCTTGGTCACTCATCTTCAAGGGCAGGCTCTAGCCTAGGAAGGAGGAAGGCAGGATGGCTGCAGGGGTCTGAGTCCCATGATGCTCAGCTTCAAGGTACGTGGGGATCATGTGATGAACTTGGAAGGATCAGCTCCCCCAGCACTGTGCCCATGCTTGGCAGCTGGAGCCAGGGAACTCCAGGTTCGGGGCTGCAAAATACTGGCCACCATGAAGACCAGGACTGTCCCTCATCCCAGTATGGGTTGATAATTCCAAAGCCACCAGGCCAGGCATTCATTTGCCTTAGGTGATACCAAGCTGGGGGTGGGGCGAGCTGGGCACATCAAAGGGAAGGGAGGGACGGAACACAAGTGCTCTAGCAGCTGAGGCTATAACAGGAAGGAGAAAAAGGAGGAGGAGGAGAAGCGAGAACAGGAAGCGGGCCGAAGGCCGCCAACAGCTTCTTCTAGAACCAACTCTTCTTTGTTTTTTTTAAAGACCAGAGAGTACATATATTTTTCCTTTATGGGCCAAACTGACTCTGCTTCATCTACCTAATCTGTTGTGGTAGTGCAAACACAACTTAAACAATATGTAAATAAATAAGCATGACTGCGTTCCAATAAAACATCATTTATAAAAACAGGAGGCTGGCCCAGGCTCAGGGCTATCCATCATAGAGCTGACATCCTGAATATATTCAAACAAAATTACAGAGGAAGAGGAGATGGAAGGTTTGCATTCTAACTGCATTTAAACATATTGTTTTGAAAAGCAGCTGGTGGGGCTGGGGAGACAGCTTGGTGGTCTAAGCATCTGCCTGGCAAACGCGAGGACCTGCATTCAATCCCTGGTACTGCACGCTGTGCCAGCCACTGAAACCAGGCCTGGCGGTGCACGCCTGTAATCCCAGAGCTGGGGAGGCTGAGGCAGGATCACTGTGAGTCTGAGCTGTGTAGTGAGACTTTGTACCAAATACATAAATAAATAAAAGGTTAAATTTAAAAAGCAGCTAGTATAGGAAAAGTTGATTAGAGAAAGGGGTGGCTTCCTTTTAGATGAAGAATGCTTCCTATTCAAGCCCGTGGTTTTTCTATGGGCACAGAAAATAAAAAGACTCACTAATTAAAAAACTGACTGACAAATGCTTTGGAAACGGTGAATAGTCACCCGTCCACACAGAGAACGTGATGGCCAGAGGCTGAAGAAAGAACAAAGGATTCGGAGGCCAACGACCTGTACTAGGAGCTGCATGCTGCACTGAGCAGTGGCAATATGGTGGCCACAGTCCGACCCCGGAGGGAAAGGGGACCCGGGTGGACAGGCCCTGTCGGATGGCTGTGACTACAGCAGACACCCAGGGAGGGTGACCTATGTCAACCTGGAAGTGAGGGGCAGCTTCCTGGAGGTGGCAGCCCCGGAGCCTGCATGGGTGAAGTGCAGTGGGTCACAGGAATTTTCTTTTTTTTGAGACAGGGTCTCGCTATGCAGTTGAGGCTGGCCTTGAGCTCACTTTGGTAGCCCAGGCTGGGCTCGAACTCGCACCAATCCTCCTGCCTCAGCCTCCCAAGTGCTGGGATTACAGGCGTGCGCCACCACACCCGCCTAGGAATTTTCTTAAATAAAAAGGAGGAGAGAATGGGCGTTACTCGAGGAGGCGGCAGCTTCAGCAGCTTGACAGCCAGCACTCAGAGAGCCACGCAGAGCGGGCCTTCCACGCTTGCTGAACGCTGAATCAATGCGCTTCCGGGAGAACACACACGCCCACTTACATAAGGGAGAGCTATAGGAAACATTTTCATATACATATTGAGAATTTATATATTTTAAAATAACAATTAATAAGCCTTACTATTTATATATGGTGATATATGAATGTATATATTATGAAAATGAGTAAATATATCATTTATATTTGTATTATTTATATTTTACATATTTAGGCAAATACATATTTATATAAAAACAAGTGTATATTATTTATAGCATATGTATATGCATATGAACTAATGCATTATTTATGTGTTTAAAAATAATATATAATTCACAAATAAATAACAACAGTGAAGTAGAAGACATGATCTCCTATTCACAGTTATTATGGGGGTGGGAGGGGTCTGGATTGTTAAAGGAAACCGTGCTGGTCACAAGGTTCTTGTTCTTCTCAAAGGAAAACGCGGCGTATTCCTTGGGAAGCTAAATGTTAATCCAGCTTTCTATGGCGGTCTTCACAGGGTCGCGTTGCCACCTGCAACCACGGAATGATCCTACAAAATCCCCAGCCGTGGCAGACCTTGGGGGCATCTTTCTGACAGCCTCAAGATCTTAGGATCAGACTTGGGCAGCGAGCAAGCTGACCCGGCTGCCTCCTGCTCTCTCCTGACTGCCGGGGTAGTGGAGCGCTGTGCCTGACTTGGAGAGGCCCCGGTGGCTCTGTGGAGAGGGAACGTCCCGCTGTTGTGCCCTTGTCCTCATCCCCCAGGGCCCTGCAAGACTTGCCGTGCAGCAGAACCCAGTCAAGCGCGTTTCTTGGGATGACTTCTCTTTATCACAGCAGTCAGAGAAGCAGACCCAAGAAACACTGAGAGAATGGCGGCTACCGCTTTGGCTTTCCTGGGTTTTAGTATTAGGGGTCGCATTCAGAGCCTTTGCATTGAGCTACATCCCCAGTGCTATGCTGCTCTGTCCTGTCCTGTCTTGTCCTGTCCTATCCTGTCCTGTCCTATATCCTAACCTATATCTTATCCTATATCCTATCCTATCCTATATCCTATCCCATGCCATCCCATGCCATCCCATCCCAACCTATCCTGTATCCTGTTGTATATTCTAACCTATATCCTATCGTATATCCTATCCTACCCTACCCTACCCTATATCCTATATCCTATATCCTATATCCTATATCCTATATCCTATATCCTATATCCTATCCTATCCTTTGTTTCAAATTTTGAGACAGGGTCTCACTAAATCCATAAGTTACACAGGCTGGTCTCAAACTTTCATCATCCTGCCTCACTGTCCCTGAGTAGTACGATTATGGGTGTTTGTCCCAGGTCTGGCTCAATTTAGCTTTTTTTTTTTTTTTTTTTGTCTTTTTGAGACAGGGTCTCATTATGCAGTTAAGGCTGGCCTTGAGCTCACTTCTGTAGCCCAGGCTGGTCTCAAACTTGCACCAATCCTCCTGCCTCAGCCTCCCAAGTGCTGGGATTACAGGCGTGAGCCACCACGCCCGGCCGAGTTTAGCTTTTTAAGGTATTTATCTCATGCATCCAAATGAAACTACCACTGGGCAGTTTCCAGCATAGGAGAGAAGAGCTGTATTTTGAGCTGAGCAATCCCAGTCCCCACAACAGGTTTTCACAGTTAGGGTTAGGAGCAGATGGACAGAGAGGTGTGGTAAGAGCTTCAACACTGGCTGCCGCAGAATCCTAACACAGATGAGGCCATTGCTCTTGTTGGTCACTTAAGACACCATCGAGGGCACTGTCACCTGCCTCCGCTGGGGCAAACATGAGGTCTTAGACCAATATCCATCTTCAGTCAAACAAAACCATTCCATAGAAGAGGCTAATTGTACATGGAGGCCTGGATCTGGGCCTGATGAGGGCCCGTGGCGTCTGCCTGCGACCAGCAGGATGGACGATCTCATAGCGCATGAGTAACTGAAGAGGAGACGGGTAATGAGCGGTGAAGTTAGGAGATCAATGCAGCAATCAATTAGGCCTTTACGTCTGCTTTAAAAGGTTTTCAACACTCACACACCCAGGAGCTGCTGGACCCAGCAGAGTGGGAAAAAATGGGAATCTTACCTAAGAATCAGCAAGTCAACCTTCTAGATAGCTCGAGACCAGAATGGCATGGCATTCACTTCCTTCAGCATGGACTACGAAGAGGAGAAGGGAATAGAATATAGTACAAAAATGCACAAGATGAAAGACTGGGCGTGTACGCTTGGCGTGTCTGTGTGTGCTGTGAGTGTTGTGTGTCTGCGGCACACTCGTGTAGTTGTGACCGTAATGACTTAGTTGCTGGTGTCTGTGTTAGGTCACAAAGGCTCAAGTGCTGTACCTGTCATGTCAGTGGATTATAAAATACTGAGTCAATGTATTTCATGGAAAGTTTTACTTGAATAATGAGGGAAAGCAATTGAGCGGTGCAGGAGTTGAAATATGAGGCCCTGTGCTACAAAGCTTTGTGCAAAGAAGATACCAGGCATTAGCTTGGATCACTGATATAAATGTCCATGCAAGAAAAATGAAAGAATAGCATGCATCAGCTCAAAGAGCGGGCAGTGCTTGTGCGTCCACTGGGACACTGGCTGGTGGGCTGGTGGGCAAGATAGGTGCCACAGGGCACTGCTGGCAAGGACCACTGTCAGCCACTCTCTGAGCGAGGCCTTTCCTGAGCTGCAGACTGTCTCGCAAACTAGCCCAGTAGTCAGCACTTGGGAGGGTGAGGCAGGAGGATCAGTGTGAGTTTGAGATCAGCCTGGGCTACAAAAGTGAGCTCAAGGCTAGCCTGAACTGCATAGTGAGACCCTGTC